>JADRCD010222980.1:0-25082 GCA_019843815.1 Montemys delectorum
TTTTTTTTTTTTTTTTTTTTTTTTTGATCTTTTGACTCTGTACCACTTAAGCTGTGAGTCTTTAGGGTGATGCTCTGCTGAGTTTAGTAGATTAGGGGTTCTTTACAAAGTCTGAGGACCTATGTGACCAGCTCCTTGCCTTCCTTCATTCCTAGTTGTATCTTCTTGAGGGAGTGGTCCTTCTGCTGCAGGCTTAAAATAGAGGTAATTACTGCCTGCAACCATCTGGAGTGGCTGTTGTGAAATTCAGCCTGAGGGAAGTGGAGATTAGAATATACCTAATTCTCATTCCTAGAAACTTCTAGAATCGTTGCATGCACTGATGTTTCATGATGGCTTAGTCGGTTGAGGAGGTATGATTTGGACCATCGGTGTACTTATTGTGTTAGTAGCCTAGTTTATTTCCATCCAGTGAGTGTGTTCTTCAGTGGCTCCTTCATGTCCTGGTGTCTGGGGCAGTGAATAGCCAGAATGCTTTCTGCAGAAGTGCCTGGAAGGTGCAGAGCTCAACACAGCCAAGTCATTTCCTGGGAGGGTGAATCCCAATCCCCTTGGCTCTGGAGTGATTGATATCTGCATAACTTTCCTCCCTTGTGGAGCCTCCTCAGCAGCTGGCTCTGAGCCTGACAAACAGATAAAGGAAGGTGTGGGAAGGCACAGGACTCCCGGCCATGTCAAGGAAGTGTGCAGAGACAAGAATTCAGTCAGGAATGTCCCCTGTGGCTTCCCAGGTGCAGGTGGCAGGTAGAGGGAAGAAGGACACTCAAAGTCAAACTCTGCAATCTGGCTTTCCCCATTTTGGTTTTCAAACCTTAAAGTGGTTTATGGCTACAGTGCCTGGTTTAGGGTCCCCTGAGGTCCCCCACCTCTTCACCCTCCCACAGCTAAAACCTTGGCTCCTTTTGCTCTCAGAGCCCCAGTTTTGCCTACCTACTGGCCTCACCTGCTCACTGTCCTTCATGTGCAAGCTTCCCCCGGACCTGCCCAACCCAAGACTTAAAAGGTAAGCTTGAAATTAATGAACATGTGAACTGAATTCATCAAAAGGACGCATGATGTGAATCTTACTGATGAAGAAAAGACAAACAACGTATTTCCTTAGAAAATAATCCATGGTTAGCTGTTCCTAGATTTCTATGATGATTATTGAAAATACTGTAGAAAAAAAATTAGAAGCAAACAATTCACATGCAACTACATTCAGGAACAATATTTCTAAAAACAAAAATAAAAAACAAAAACAAAAAAACCATGAAAATGTTAAGAATAAAAATCTGGGCTTGTCAGCCCTCAGGAGGCAGAGACAGGTGGATTTCTGAGTTTGAGGCTAGCCCCGTCTACAGAGGGAGTTCCATGACAGCAAGAGCTACACAGAGAAAGACAACAACAACAACAACAACAAAACCCAAAACCCAAAAATCAAGCAAACAGAAAAGATATTTGGTGTGAGAGTGCATCTTGAGGTGTTTAAAATAACATAGAGGCTAGCAAGCTGGCTCAGTAGCTGAAAGAGAGTACTGCCAACTCTAAGGACGTGAGTGCAATCCCCAGTACCCACATGGTAGATGGGAGAACTGACTCACAGTATCCTCTGACCTCTACATAATACACTAAATTAATGCAATTTTTTTTTAAATCATCAAAACAACATGGAGGGCTGGAGAGTTGGCTCAGTGGTTAAGAGGATTGGCTGCTTTTCCAGAAGACAAGGGTTCAATTACAAGCACCCACATGGCAGATCATAACCAGGGACTCTGGCAACTTCATAGATGTGCATGCAAGCAAAACACCAATGCATAAAAAAATAAAATATATCTTAAAAAAAGAAAATAAAACCATTAAAATTTTTTTAAGAGGGGGTGAAGGGGCTGGAGAAATGGTGGCTCAGCATGTCCTACATGCTAAGAGCATTTGTTGTTCTTCCAGAGTGCCAAGATTCAATTCCCAGCACCCACATGACAGCTTATTACCTTATATATAACTCCAGTTCCAGAGGATCCTATGTCCTCTTCTGATCTCTTTGGGCACTAGGAGTGTGCATGAGGCATAGACACACATGCAGGGAAAACACCCCTACCCATAAACAAATAAACAAACAAAACAAAAATGAAAGCCCTGGCATAGAACCAGGCTTGAGGATACACATTTACAACTCTATTAGTCAAGGGGTTGAAGCATGGAGATGTCAAGTTTCAGTCCAACCTGGACAACATAGTTATTTCAAAATCAGGCGGGGCTATAGAGTAAAGCTTTTCTTCAAAATAAGATGAAATGCACAAAATGAAAAGATGCACATTGTGGGTTTCTCCACTCAGGCTTTCAAGTGGTTGGGTGAACCCAGCCATACGTGCATAGTAAGTTCATATCCCATAGGGCAAAACTAAAGAGGCTGGATATCACAGTTCTGCAGAGAAGTCGGAGCCTTGTGCTGAACTGAAGCTGGAGGATCAGTCCCTCAATGGTCCCCTGTACAAAGAATCAATTCCCAAACAAACAAACAAAATCCTCTGGCTCTCATATACCTCTAGACCCACCCTGCCCCCGTCCCACAGGATGGGCAACCTCAGGACCTCTCTCCACCCTAGGTCTGAGGCTGTGCACCTCCCTGAGCTTGGGTTCCAGGTGTTATTTATTTAGAACATTACTTTCTACACAGTCCATAATCAAGGACTCAGCCTCTCTCATGCCTGGTGTCTCCTCTGAGAGGAAGCAGGCCAGTCAGGTTTTGTGAGTTAGCATCTCCCACCCGGTCAAAACGTAATTGAGGCCCTGCCCTGGGGACCAGCTAGAGAGAAAGGAAAAGCAGGCTTCCTTCCCAGTCCATTAGTGTGCTGGTCAGTAGCCTCTACCTTTGAGAATTCTATCCAAGAGAGAACAGGAGAAAAAGGTATTTTGGTGAGGCGGGGTGTTAATTTTCCAGGGTTACCTCAAACAAATTACTATGATCCAGGCAGCTCGGCCCAACAGATCTTTATTCTGAAACAATTCCACAATCCAGAAGTCTGA
The DNA here is from genome assembly GCA_019843815.1 of Montemys delectorum. Classification (NCBI taxonomy): domain Eukaryota; kingdom Metazoa; phylum Chordata; class Mammalia; order Rodentia; family Muridae; genus Montemys; species Montemys delectorum. The sequence continues at coordinate 3,007 of JADRCD010222980.1, forward strand.
AGCTAACTGTTCGTAGGGTCACAGATTCTCTCCAAAGTCTGCCACAAAGAACCCTCTTTTGAGTCTCTGAGCTCTGCTGGCTGTAGAGTTTCTTGGTTTCGTGACAGAATCATTCCATCCTTGCCTCTGACGTCAGTTTTTCTCTTCTAAGAGCACTGGTCACTGGGGCTTCATCTAGCTACCCAGGATGATCTCATTAGGACAGCTTTAACTTAATTACATATGCAAGTACTGTTTTTCAAATAAAAGTCTACTTTTATGTCCTTGGACCTATCTTCTTAGAGGCTACCATTTAATCCACGACACATGGCATGATTGATGGGCCCCTTGGCCTTCCCCTGAGTTCTAGGGGGCCCTGGTGATAGTGGTGACAGGGGGACCCAATTGACAGTGTCAGCAAGAGGAGCGGAGGCTCCAAGGAGATGTAGGAAGAGCCTACATGACCCTGCTGACTTCCGCTCAGCCTAGAATCTGTAACTCCACAAGTTAGTGAGGGCCGCTCTGGACATCCACATTTCTCTTCTTTCCAGAGATGAAGATGGATTGGTCCATTAGGTTTGGCTCTGCTGTAGGGATAAGTCTCCAAATCCCCAGGTTTATAATACTGAGAAGGCTTAGTAATGCCTGAGGCCCTACAGGTTGACTACACCCTGGCTTTAGGTCACCTTCACTGTATGGCCTGGCTGCTGGAGAGATGGATCTGGGATAGTACTAACCTAGAGGCAGGAAGAAGGACTCTATCTTAGGTTTTCTATTTCTGGGAAAACATCATGACCAAAAGCAACCTGAGGAGGAAAGTGTTTATTTCACTTTACAATTTATAATCGATTGCTGAAAAAAGTCGGGGCAGGAACCTGGAGGCAGGAGCTGGTGCAGAGGCCAGGGAGGATGCTGCTTACTGATTTGTTCCGTTTGCTTTTATACGTACCTCAGGACCACTGCCCAGGGGTGGTACCACCCACAGTGGGATGAGCCTTTCCACATCAATCAGAAAATGTCCCATAGGCCTTGTGTCAAGTTATCAAAAACCAACTAACAAACAAGCACATACTCTCAATATGGCCTGTGCAGGGACTGTGGGAAGATGGCCTGCTGAGATGTTGTCTGGCTCCCCTGGCTGCTGACTCTCCCAGGTGTGTTAGGCGAGTTCCCAGTCCTGTGCTGTCTGCATGTTTTGACCGTACCCCTGGCTTTCTCCTTGTTTGCTCTAGTCCCATGGACCGTGTCTCCTAGGAAGGAAAACAACTGAGTTATAGTTTCGTGCTGCCTATCTGCAGGACTGCTTTTTTTTTGGGGGGGGGGATGCTGTTTTCCAATCAACGCCTCAAATGGGTACCTAAATTGATCATTTCCACAGCATCCTCCATCGACTTACAGAGGCTTTTAGGCCTTCCTCAGTTGCCTGAAGTCAATTAAGTCTACAGGACCCTGGAGAGAGGTCAGTTCAGTTTCCTCTACAAAGAGGACCCTGTGAAGTCTCTACAATGTAAGGAAAATGACATGGGTTGTGTGTCTGGTGCACCTGTACCCTTCTGGAGCTAGGAACCCACCGCTTATGTCAGAGTCCCAAAGGCTTTATAAACTCCAGAAGATAAGGACCAGGGTGTCTAAACATAATCTCTTCATTTCACTGTTGACACCGGCACCGAGGTATGGTTCCTTGTGCCAAACAGATTGATCATATTTAATACAACCCCATCCAAAGTTTGTCCCTGAATCTTTCTCTCAGTAAGCTAATTTCTCTACCGTTACACTCTACTCTAGGAGAAAAGAGGATGCTTGGGCAAGTTACACTGCCTTTTAAAGCCACAGGGGTATCGTTTGGTGCATTCCTGCCCCAGCAATTATTACCTTCTGAGAGCCTGCTGAGCTGCCTCCTGCTTTCCCTTTGGTCTCCGTGGGGACTCGTTATGTTTCCAGCAGGCAAGTATGAAATCGTATAGTGCTGGCTTACCAGAAGGGTTTGCTACGGGAATTTCACAGACAGAACTGCTTCTCTTAAAGGAATTTACATCCCGTGCAGCAGAATAGGGAACGGTTGTGGCAGATGATGGTAATAGGAATTGTATTAATATTACATGCCTGCTAGGCAGAGAACCAATGGGTTCTAATAGCACAGATCTATATCAGCACCCCCATCACATGAAGTCTGGTGGTGGTGGGGGCAGTGGTATTTCCTCTTTACAGATTAGGAAAACATGGGCTCAGCATTTTCTTATCCTCCAGAGCAGGAATCCTTTATTGTTATTATCATTGTTATTATTATTATTATTCCATGTGCACTGGTGTTTTGCCTACACATATTTCTATGTGAGGGTGTGAGTTACAGAGAGTTGTGAGCTGCTATATGTATGCTGGGAGTTGAACCCTGGTCCTCTGGAAGACCACCAGTGCTCTTAACCACTGAGCCATCTTCCCCACCCCCCCACCCCCGTCCCCCCAGAGCATCCTCTTTTCCCCACATGGCATAAGCTTAAAGCCACGTAGTCAGCTGATCATGGTCTGAAATCCCTGAAACCAAGCTTCAGGTGACAGGATTCCTGAGGAGAGCTGCTAAGGCAGGTAGGTCATTGATTTGTCCTTGGGTGCAGGGTGAGTGTGACTTTCCTCTACAAAGTTCTGTGACTGTCAAAGATTCTGAGCCGCTATGGTGGCACTCCTATTCTTGTAATTAGTAATACTAATTAGTAAGTGTTAAGGTTTGGATATGAATCTCCCAGGCCCCTGTGACTTATGTGTAGAAAGCTTGCTACCCAGCCTGGTGGGCTTAGTCATTTGAGAATTTATTGAATCCTGAGGCTAACAAGTGGACTAATCCATACTTGATGGATTTATACTATGATGGCATTATTGGGAGGTACAGTCTCCTTGGAGGAAGCACGTGCCCTGGAAAGAGATACCATTGCCCTAACTGGAAGAGTTTCCGTTTGCTCCCTTATGTCCATTATGTGAGCAGCCTTTCCTTCCCTGTGCCCTCCAACCATGATGCTTCTGCCTTGGCATAAGCTTAAAGCCATGTAGTCAGCTGACCATGGTCTGAAATCCCTGAAACCAAGCCAAACAACCTAACCAAAATAAGACGAAAACTTTCCTCCTTATAAGTTGTTTCTGTCCCGAATCTTATCATAGTGTTGAAACAGCAACTAACACAGCAACTGGGTCCCTGTTGATGTTCAAGCCTACATTTTGATGTGTTTTCTCAGATTGCCAACCTTTATAATACCAGGCAAAATCAGACGCAAGAACAATTTTTGGAAAAATAACCTGTTCACGTGTTTCCTTACCCATGTCTGTTCCAGAAAGTTGAACGTCTTGCTTCATCTCAAATACTCCTCCCCACTCCCATGCACAGCAGAGTCCGTGTAATGCAGAGTGGGAAGAAACCGATAAAGTCTTCCAGCTTCACAGAGAGAGAAACTGAGGCCCAGAGAGTGGCTCGTGTCCAGATGCTAAGCCAGTGACCGAGTCCTGCCCAGGGCTTGTTCCTTATTAAAGACTCGACTCCGACTACGATTGGAACCTCTTGCCAATATTTCTCAACAAATGACAGTACAATGTGACTCATTTTTGACATTATGCAAATGAAGGAAACAAGACTGAGTGCCCTTCTGTCCAGAGAGCAGGAAATGAAGGCTGTCTGGGGCCGCATGTTCCCAGAGACATACAGTGTCACAAATGGGGTCTGGAAGAACCAGGCCTTTGTTCACAGCTGACTTCACTGAGTTCCTCTCCTCAGCCATGGCTAGCAGGATTGGCACCCAACCCATTCTTCCAGCATCAGCCAGAGGACACTTAGGTTGTCCTCTGCCACCAGAGACTGCTCCCCCCGCCCCAACCTTGCCCCCACTGAAGGCAGCATTAGCGCTCTCTGGAATAGATGTTTCAAGCCAATTGATGCCTCCCTCCCCTAGGAAGCAAAGACATTTGCCACAAGGAAGCTTATGGTTTTGCTCAGAGAAGTGCTGAGTTGAAGCTGTTAGAGTTTATTGGCTTTTATGTTTTAGCTCTGCCCCTCCCCCGCCTCACAGGATAACAGCAGTTCCCATGAGGGACTTGTGCTCACCTCAAGCAGAGATAGGTTATGGAGACTTTCTCAGCTCTGGCTAGGTAAAGCAATGTTTTTCATCAGAGTTAACTACGGTGAGACAGCCCAGAAATAGAGGAATTTATAAGAATGATGGAGCTTTCCAGAGACTAGGCAAGCTGGGAGAGCTATTAGAGAGCAACAGACACATGAGGAAACCCTGGCCCAAAGAGAAGCAAAGGCTGGGAGGCCACAGAGCCAGGTGGCTGCAGCTGGACCAGAGAGACCGAACACTGGGCATTCGTGCTGAGCTGGCACACACTGTGCCAAACACCTGTCTTTCTAGACGACTTCATACTCCTGATACAGACCACAAGCTTGTTTTCGAGAGGTGCGATTGGTTAATGTTGAGACCCACCAAGAAAAAAAAAATGTCAAAGACTGGGGGCTGGAGAGGGCTTAGTACTCGAAAGCTCCTACTGCTCTTGCAGAGGGCCTGAGTTTGGTTCCCAGCACCCATAGAGGCAGCTCATAACCATCTATAGCTCCCACTCCAGGGGAGCTGATGCCTTGGCCTGGGACACCAGCACTCACGTGCACATATATACACGCATTCAGGCATGCACGCGCATAATTTAAAATAAAAAATAAAGTTAAAATCATTTTTAAGGACTGAAGGATAAAAGATGTTGAATAACTTATAAGGAGCCTTTGAACACATTCTCCAGGGGCAGGGGACTGGGTGGGAAGGCCCCCTTCCTTCCCTGTCCATCAGAATCTTTACCGTTCCTCCGCCTGAGTCAACTGGACATAGGCCAGCCAGCCTGGCACCCTGTGCTTCTCCTATGGCTTGACTGTAACCGGCTATCCAAGCAGAAGGGGCCACTTCTCTTGATCACCTGCCATCAGAGACTTTCAAGCCTTTCCCTCGCCCCTCCCTTCCCGGCTCCAGCCCGGGTGTTGTGCAAGAGCCAGAGGAATTTGTGATAATGGAGCCACATGCCCAGGCTCAACCCAGGCCCAAGGAACTTGACCTGAAGCAGGAGGGTAACCAAGAACACTCCTAGCTCCCAGGCCAAAGGGGTGGCCGTCAGCCACAAGGAAACTCCTAGTCCTTCTGAACGCTGCCAAGGAGGGGGAGGCTTGTCTTCTTATTTATAGCATTGCGATTGCAGGGGGCAGGATGGGGGGGAAGCTCGGATCCCTCTTGAGCTTGGCGCATGATTCATCCCCCCCCCCCCGCCTCCCTCCCTTACCCCCGCTGCTGGCCGAGGCAGGGCGTGCGCTCAGGCAGCCTCCGGCCAGCCGGCCCGCTCGTTTATTTACAGTGCTTTATCAGGGGCTGTGCACCGCGGCGATAAAGTTTATGAAAAGAGGCGGCGTCTCCGGCGGCGGGCTGGGCCCGGGCGCTCCTTTCCCACACTGATTAGGATCAGCCGGGACTTTGGAAGCGGCAGTTAAGGATCTGGGTGCCGGGCGCTGGCTCGCCTTCCTGCCGCGCCCAGCCTGGCCGGCTGCTGGCCCGCGTGGGTGGGAGGTCCGCGCTGTGACCCGGCACGGGGCGGGCGCAGGGCAGCCTGAAAAATCCAGCGCCCAGATCCCAGCTGAAGCCGTGGAAAGGGGCTCAGGAGCCGTATCTCTTCGTGGCAATAACGATCTCGTGGGTCTTTTTTTTTTTTTTTTTTAAACTTTTCCACTCTCCCGGTGCATTTAGGACCATCCCTTCCGAAGACTAGAGTCTCTGCAGTAAGAATACCTTTAATCGCTTGCAGAGATAAATTCAGGATTACTAGCTCCGGTCTGGGGCCTCTCAAAGTCGCAAAGGGCGGATTACAGAGTAACCGCAGCCTAGGGTTATAAGGCTCCAAAGCTGGCGGCGAGGCTGGCGCTTGCCTCGGTCTTACTGACTTCCTTAATTTGTGGTGACCTCAGGGAGGTGACACTCCTAGCCAGAACATTTCACCAAGTGATATAAAATGACTCAGAAGGGCAGTGGCTGAATTTCAGTTGGACCTTAGAGACAGGAAGTGCGGCTCGGTAGGGTCCTGGCTCAGGGTTTGATTCCCCAGTACTCCACACCACACACAAATAACCTGAATAAACAGAATCAGAGCCCACTCACTTAACGTCTGGATTTCCCTACCTTTCTAGTACTAAGAACGGTGAGCAGGACGATTATCCTGCCTGAGAAGGTCAGGGGGTGGGGGCAGGGGTGTCATGTGTCTTCATTGTGCCTGACTGGTTTAGAATCACCTTGGAGATAAGATGGCTGGGGCTTGTGAGGACGCTTCCAGGGAGGCTTAAGTAAAGAGGGAAGACCCACCCTGAGCTTGAGCAGCACCCTCCTATGGTCTTGGGGCCTGAACTAAATATGAAGAAGAAGCAAGCTAAACACTGGTGTTCATCTTTGTTCCTTAAGTGAGCCGCGAGGTGATCCTCACACTCCCACTGCCGTGACTTCCAAGTTCCGATGACATTCCTCCAAAGCACGAGCCAAAGTGAACCTTGCTTTCTTCAGCTGCTTTTGCTAGGCATTGCATCACGGCACAGAGAAATAAATATAACTAACACAAGTAGATGCTCACTTTGCACTGTGGTGGAGAAAGGTAGGCGTTTCAGACAGAACAAGCCCTTCGTAAAACTCACTCTCAGGAGCAAGCTGTGTTCACCTTCCTCTTCTCTAAGGAGTAGGAGGGCAGAAGGCCAGCAACTCTGAATTTTGTGACCGTGGGGTTACCTTCATAGACTACTTCCTTGATCTGGAACGTTCTGCTTGCAGCTACTGAAATCCCGCCACCTCAGATGTCTAACAACCATCTGATCTCTCCCTCCGATCCTTCCCAAACTCACTCTTTATCTCCCTAAAAATCAATCCTCATACCAAAAGCCTCCCTCATACCAAACCTGCCTCTGCCTCAGGGCTCTTTGGAGTTGGGCTCCACGAGGCTGTATTACTAGACTGCCCTGGTAAAGTCCTCTCCTTCATACTTGCTTTGACCCAGGCCCAGCTTGCTATTGTATACACCAGAGGTATTTGGTAACTGCGATTGGTGAATACATAGATATGTGTGTCGTGGGGGGAGGACATCTCATCTTACAGGTGTCTTATTTATCCCTTTGTGGATTTCAAGGCTAGGCAGGCTAAATATGGTCATCTGTGTCCCTACCAGGGAAGGCCTAGATCACTATGCCAAGAGAACACAAAAGACTAGAACAGGCCTAGCAACCAGGCTGGCTGGGCCTAAGTAACCCAAGCTGCTAGCCAGCCCTTAAAATCCCTCCAGACAAGAAGCAGGATTAGTCCTAGGACCTGGACCTAGAGACGAGTCAACAAACGGAAGTCATGTTGCCCTAGTTATGGGAGAGAGCGTTGTGAGGGCTGAGCACCAGGCCAGTCATTGCACAATCCATTTTGAGCACAGTGAGCCAGTCCATAGAGCCAGGGCATGCTGGACATTTGATCCTACCAGGTACAGCGTCAGCAAAAGGCACTTTCTAGGCCCATTGCTTAGGGTTGTATCTTGCTCTTTGTTTTGTTTTGTTTTTTTTTTTAAACTAGATTTTTTTTGAAGATTAATCGGAAGAGTAATATATAAATATACTTTCAAAAGTAGAATTAGGGGCCAGAGAGGTGGCTGAGCAGTTAAGAGCACTGGCTGTTCTTCCAGAGGACCAGGGATTAATTCTCAGCACCCACCTGGTGGCTCATGATTGTCTGTAACTCCAGGCTCAGGGCATCTTGATGCCTTCTCTTGATTCCTGTGACTATCAGGCATGAACAAGGTGCACAGACATACATGCAGACGAAAGATTCATAAAATAAAAAGAGGAGTCTGTTTTGATTTAATAGGAGTCAAACTCAAAACGAAATAACATAAAATAATCCGGTACTTGGGAGGCAGAGGCAGGCCTCATGATCACTATGAGTTCAAGGATAGTTTGGTTGGTCTACGTGGTAGCAAGTTCTGGGTCAATCAGGACTACAGAGTGAGACCCTGTCTCAAACATTGAGCCAAAGTGGTCATACAAAGAAAATTCTATGCCCAGTCCTATACTGCTTAATTAATTACCTTCCTCCAAGGTACAAGTTCTCATCATTGAGAACCTCTTCAGAGCTTGGAATGAAGCTTAGTTGGTAGGCAAGCCTAGGCTATGTGTAAGCCTCTCTCTCTCTCCCTCCCTCTGTCTCTCTGTCTCCCCCTCCCCCCTCTCTTTCCCATAATACTTCCTTTTTTAAAAAGATTCAATATTTTGTATTTTTATGATAATCCTAAAGGTTGTTATGAAGTTGATTCATTTGTAGGCAATGTTTACATGGTGAGCTGGAGATGAGGATTACAGTCCATTGGTTTTGAGAATCGTAGATCTAGTCTTTCACGTTCTGAATGACGTTAGGAACTAAGACAGTGTGGGTCACTAGGCCCTGGACCTCTTCCTTACTACATAGACAAGGCAGGTGTGAAGCAAGGGCAGTTGAAGAAAGATCCAAGGAGAAGTCACAGTTGGCCACAGCTTGGTGGGAAGGTGCTCACTGAAGTATTTATAAATGTTTTGTAGTTATTCTGCTATGTTACATTTGGGGGAAGAGGAGTCATAGAGATGAGCAGCAGAACCAGAGTGCCCTCATGCAAGATCAAGTAGAGGCCACTCTGTCCAGCCTCTGTGCAACCGCCATCATTCAGTCTAGAGAAGGAAAGGCTACCAAGAGTTTGAGTGATGAGGCCCATACCAAAGTAAGCTCACTTTTCTTAGGTTCTCAAGTACCAATGACCTTCCAGGGATACTGTACCCCACAGCCTTCTCAAAGAAAAGGCTTGCTAGCCCCAAGCATCCCTGGGGCCCCATCCTACGGGGCTGTCTGGCCACTTGAGACTCTGTCTTTTTTCCCTACTGTGTGATGGTCCAGTATCAGAGCTCCAAGCCCTTTGCTCTGCTTCACACGAGATCTTATGGAGTAGTCTTTCCGATTCTTTCTCATGGTCTCATTGCTCCCAATGGGACTCGGTAGAAGCCCAGGGCTTGAGTGACTCAAGGATCCTGAAATCACTGGCGCATCTCCAGCATCTAAGACCTTCTTCCTGGATTAACTGGGACTCTGTCTCCTGTCCCACACACAGCACAGGCTCCTTCCCAGGAGATGGAGGCCTCTCACACAGCTGTCAGACATGCTCAGACATGTCAGAACCCAGCTCAAGTTCAGCCTTGGCTCTGGATTTACCCTAGTAATAATCAGCAAGTGTTCAGACGTTTTGACAAAAAGATTTTAATGAATTGTTCTACAAGGAAGGCCAAACAGGAGTCTCTGGGAGGAGATTGTGACAGGAAAGGGTTTTAGTAAATGAAGAAGGCTTTCTCTCTTTCCTTCCTCCACCCATTCTTTTTAGTTTGCTTCTTTCTTTCTCTCTCTCTCTCTCTTTCTTTCTCTTTCTCTCTCTTTCTCTCTCTCTTTCCTTTTTTCTTTCTTTCTTTCTCTCTCTCTTTCTTTCTTTCTCTCTTTCTCTCTCTCTCTCTCTCTCTCTCTCTTTCTTTCTCTCAGTAGTTCTAGAGATTGGACTGAACCTAAGGTCTCATGCCTGCTAGGTACTGAGATGTTCCTAGTGTATCTTTTTCCTCCCTCCCTCCCCCCCCCTTTGTTTTTGACACCAGTTCCCACTGAGTTGCCCGGGTTGGCTTTGAACTCACTCTGTAGCTCAGACAGCCCTGAACTTGTTTTCCTCCTGAATCAGCCTCCCAAGTAGCTGGGATTGTAGACTTGTGCCACCAGAACAGCCAAAGCATTTCTTATACGAGTACGATCATAAGGCAAGTTATTAGTGTGTTCCTCAGGTGAAGTCTAGCATTTTCTTGCTATCAGAGTGAGTTCAGCCTTTGGGGCTCCTGGAGTGAACTGGGGTACTCCAGTTTTAAAATAGAATATTCCTGGTCCTTTCCTTAATTCAAGCCACATGAGTGTTCCGTAGAGGATTTTTCCACACCTTTTTTTTCTTATGTCTTAAACCTTTACACCTGCAGGCAACAAAACTAATGAATAAGCAGTAAACAGATATGAACGAGGAAGGCTGGAAATTACGTTGGCTTGATTGATGCTCTTTTTAAAGAACCATGTGTTTGAGGTTTTATGTGGCTGACCCATAATGCAGACATCTTTTCTGTTCATAGTAGGAAGAGAAACAGACCACTGTTTTCAGGTGTTCTTCGTGATTTGGAAAGCACCGTGACTTTTATTTCCCTGTCACCTGAGAGAGCACACTTGAATGCTATATCGTAGGCCAGGGGTGGGAGCCTGCCTTCCTTCCCCTCACTTCCTAACTCTGCTGTTTGTACCATGGCCTAGACTGACTCTCCACCGCTGCCAGGCTAAAGATAGCTTCTCCATCTGGGATATTACCCACAGGCTAAATTTATTCTCAGGGGTGAGTTGGGGCTACCCTGACCTGTGACTCTGGGCAAGCACTAGGGGCACTCGGCTCTAAGGCAATTCGAGAGGTGGAATGGAAGAAGAAGAGGGGATGAAAGATACAGAGAGGGATTACTGAGAAGCTGCCAAAAAGACTTCAGAGAAAGAGGGACACACCCGTGACACACTGTGATTTGAGAATAAGCCTTGTGAGCCTGAAGGATTTGACTGCTCCTGGCAGAGAGTTCTTCGCTGTCAGTTACAATGTTACTGTAACACAACCCCAGATGGAAAAGCCCAGTGTTAATCAGGGCTCAAGAAGTCAGTGGACTTGATGTACAGAATGGGGTATTTAATTTTATGATGTGGCTATGGGTTACAAGGGAGACTAATAAAAGAACTCCATAAAATGTGGCTTGCAGCAATGGGGTTCTGCCTTCTGCCAGAGGGGCAGCTCGGCTCAGAAGTGGTTTCAGACCGGAGCTGCTCTCTGGCTGGGATGTGCACATGTGGTCACTCTGGTTCTGAAACGATTGCAACCCTTCTGTGGCCATCATTGAGGAACTACTGCTCTCAGCTTCCCCGAGACCTGCCCTGTTGCCCCAAGCTGCCCAGCTCTCTCCCCAGACATGCTCAGGAGCCAAACAGTAAAAGCAGAGAGCCTTCAGATCCAGCCCTATACACTACATCTCTAATGCTACCTCCCTCTTGAGAGGCTAATTCCTCTGCAGAATTTTTGTCTGCCCTTTAAATATCACCGGTTCTGCAAAAGCATCTCTTCCTGGGGCTAGGCCTTCCAGATAGATGCCTGTGGGACAGATCAAGGATACAGGTCCATAAGACTTTCCTGTATTAATTCCACAGCACCAACGGGCTTTCCTGAGGAGTCCTGCAAGGACACACCCAATCTTTCCCTTGAATCATACTTGGCAATCTTGAAGGGGAACTTTAATAGACCTAGAGATGACCTCAGGGCAGAGGAACATTTTTGAAAGAAACAGACAACTTTACATAATATTGTCTAACTGAAGTTGCCATTAGGATACTTGCAAAACTTTGGGCTCTCTCTACAGCCAATACAGTCCTTTCTATGTCACTGTTTCAGGAGACTGACAACTTCTTCTGGGCCACACCCATTGCCACGGAGCATAGCTCCTTAAAAAGGAATCTCCCTGTATGAACCAACAGGGGCCCAGGATCTCCCAAAGAACCGTGGAGTGTGAGCCCTTCTGTGGAAAGGAAATCTTCCCGTGCAGCTTGAACTTCAGTCTCCAGTCTAGATAGAATTTTTGCAAGCCCCAGGACGGCCATAACACAGCAGAGCCTTCTATTAACCCACGCTATGTTTTCAAGGGAGCAGAGAATCAAGTTAGCCAACCAGAGTTTGTTGAGCAGCTCCTAAGTGCCGGGCAACTTAAAGTTGCCTGGTGCTGGAGTCAAAACATCCAGGAAGTGATTCTGTCCGGAGAGACCCACACAGGACACTTGTGCTATGATTGGATGGTGAGAGGAGACCTAGGGCCTTGGCTGATCATTGCCTCTGAACTTTGTTCCTGGCTCAGCACCATCCTAGGTGGGCTCCTTCCTGGGTGGCTCTGGTCTTTCGCCTCCACAGGTTACCGACAGCCCGGCGAGCCCACTGAGAAGATGGGAGCTCATTTTATAGACTCTAGATGGAAATGCCAAGCTTTGCTTACCCGTCTCCTCCATTCTGAAAGGTCTATGAGAGCCCAGCAGTGTCTACTTCTTGTGTTCTGCTGAGTGAGCAACTGGGCAGAATGATGATTTTGTCTTTCATCAGTAAGAATTATTAAATGATGTAGATAAGAAAAAAATATGTTATTTATAAACATCTAGTGATGGCAGTGTGGTATTTACCCAAGCAGACATTTTTGTTTTGTTTTTGTTTAATATGCCTGTAGATGTGGGAGACACACACATAACACAGCTCTAAACCCTGCCCTTTCAACCACTTTTTCCCTTATAAACACAATTTTAATTTTAAGTTACATTTACTTATTTATTTATTTATTTAATTTTGTGTGTGTGCGTGCACAACTATACCACAATATGTATGTGGAGGTCAGAGGACAAACTGGTTCTTTCCTTCTACCTTGTGGGCCCTGAGGTTTTAATTGAGATTGTCAGGCTTAGAGACCTACAGCTTTACCCACGTGGCCATCTTACTTCGGCCCATAAACACAATTTGAAAGGAAACCCAATGAGCCCAGCATATTTCTTTAACATTTACAACTTTGAAGATTTTTTTTTCCCTAAAGAAATCAGAGGAAAACACAAGTTGAGCCATTTCAGCAGTAAATGAGGAGTCAGTCAGGGCCAGCAGATCAAGTGTATCCTTTCTATTAAAAGATATTTGGGGGGCTTGGGGGATTGTCTAGGTTTTGCTAATGTGGTAGACTCATTGCCTGATAGTTAGTTCTCCTGGTGGGACCCATGGGGTTAGATCTTGGAGACGTGAGGGTATGTTAGATTTTCTGTTGCTGTGACAAAATATCTCAGGAAAACTGAAGTGGGGAGGTTTATTTTAGCTCAGAGCTACAGAGGTTTGGATCCATAGTTCTGGGTCTGTTGGGTCTGGGCCTGTGATGAGGCAGGGCATCATGGCAACATGTGGCAGAACCTACTCACTTTGTGGTAGACAGGAAGGAGAGACAAAGAATAGAATCAAAGACGAGGCCTATCTGTCACAGGCAGAGTCACTTCCTCCAGCTAGGTCCCAGCTCCCAAAACAGTGCCACCAGCTGGGACCAAACATTCGATACACAAGCCCAGGGGAGGGGAGCCATTTATATTTACACCATTAGAAGGCTATCCCAAGTTTGATGGAGACCGGACAGAGATGGCTGGGGTGTGGGTTTCTCTGGGTACCAGAGGCTGGAAGGCTTAGAGGATGATGCTCAGTGTGGTGAGACCTATGCTTGGCCTTTCACATTCATGGCCCCAGGGGAAAAGTCATTCAGTATTTGTGCTGGACTACCCTCAACAGCTCAGCAGAGAAGAAGCTGGACTTGAAGAGACAGTGGAGTTCCTCATCCCCATACCTCCACAGGGACTGGAGGGGCCCTGTGTGCTACTACTGCACTGAAGGCCCATGAGGCAATTCCTTCTGTGGTGGTTTGAAAGAGAACAGCCTCCTTGGGCTCATCTGTTTGAATACTTGGTCACCAGTCGCTGGAGCTTGTCTGGGAAAGATTTAGGTGGCACCTTGATCTTCAGAGGAAGTGCGTCGCTGTGGAGGAGCTTTGAGTTTTAAAAGGCTCTCACTGTCCCTAAGGGTGCTCTCTGGTTCCTGCTTGCAGATCGAGACGTGAGTTTTCAGACGTTCTGGTCGCCACACCGTCACTCAGCCATCATGGTCTTTAACCCTCTGAAACCATAAACCCAGTGCTTACTTCTGTAAGTTGTCTCGGTCATGGGCTAGAGAGTGTGCTCAGCGCTTAAGGGCAAAGTGTTGTGAAAGACATAGATTTGATTCCCAGCACCTACACGGAGGCTCTCGACCTCCGCAGGCACCGAGCATGCATGTGGTGTATAGACACATATGCAGGCAAAAACACTCTTAAATAATAAAAATGAACCTAAATTTTTAGGTTGTTTTGGTCATGGTGTTTTATCACAGGAATAGAAAAGTGACTAAGACACAGTCCTATACTGGCCGGCTCTCCCCTACCCCCCAGCCCCCCGGCTTGTGGAACTTCAGGGCTGAGCCACAGAGGGCAGTAATGTCTCCATAGTGCTATGAAATATAATGCAGTAAGGGGGTACCTGATGGGCCCATGCCAAGGAGTCTCCCTGAGAAATCACATCATGCAACAGATATAAGGCAGTTTATTTGGGGGGAAGGGAAGGGTGTGAGGGCTTGTGAGAAAGGGTAGAGGCAAATGAGTAGACATATAGACAGACAGATAGACAGACATAAACAGAGCCATGTGAGGAAAAGAGGATGGGCACAGAGAAGGACAGAAATGGGAAGAGAGAGACTGGCCAGGAACATGTGGGGACAGAGAGTGAGCTGAAGGGCTGGGCAGCCCATCTGGTGCACCTGGCTGCAGCAGGTGATGGTGATGCCTTTGCTAAGACCCTGGGAGGAGCCTAGTGGAACCTCCCAGAAGCTAACATATGGGACTTGTGTTAGGCCAGGAGAGAAGAGAAAACCACTGAGAAAACAATGCTACCAGAATATAGAAAAAACACTATCAAAAAATGTAAAAGGCATCCCAGAACTCAGATGCATCCTAAACTAAAATAATCCATTGGGTGAGTTTAAAAGAAGTGGCTTAGAAAACCAAATGTAAAAGTAGCCCAGTCATAGGAACCAAATCAAGAGATCAAAGCCCAGGAAATTGGACCAGGGACCTAAGATGGCCATATGGAGTTGCAAAAGAAAGAGAAATAGGAACAGGTGAGGAGGAATAAACGGGGAGGGGGGATAATTTCTCTCTCTTAGAGACTTGGGCCAGATGTTTGGTACTGTGTTTAGCATTTACTTGTTGAGGCAGAGACTCCCTCTATAGTCCAAGCTGACCTTGAACTCACCATGTAGCCCAGGCTGACCCCCAACATTGTTCCTTCTGCCCTAGCTCCCTGGATACTGGCATCACCATGCTAGATGGGCCTGAGACTTGAAAGTCTCAATGAAAGCCATGCCCTCAAACTTGCTCAGGACATTGTTGAACATTAGGTGTGAAAAGAAGCTCATGGATCCTTCCATATCAAGGATAGAGAATCACGTGGGAAAAGGAGAGAGACAGTGCCAGAGCGTCTCCCCTCTCTCCCTTTCAACAGTGGAAGCCAGAAGGGAATGCTGGTTATAATACACATACTAGAGCCAACCCAAATTCCCTTTACTATCCAGGATGGAAGCGTGTGTGTGTGTGTGTGTGTGTGTGTGTGTGTGCACGTGCCTGCACACTGTCCCACCCCCTAAGTGACTAGTTGATAAGGATATTGCCCCAGAGAAGGGAGGAGGCCCAGGCCTGAGCTATGACTGTCCCTTGGAGCTTAAGGCAGTTCCTGGAGAGGGATTTGTAAGGACTGTTGGCACTAACATGCAGCAGCTGGAAGGGGTGTGGCATGGCTTTCATCAACCTTCACAGGGTATGATATGGTCACATGCAGCATGTATGCAGATGTTGCTACATGCACTCCTTTGTAGATTTTTTACTGGTTTTCATGGTATGAATAGTTCCTTTATGACTAATGTCCAGGTATGAGTGTGATGTTGCTGAACGGGGCAGTGTACCTCTAAGCAGACTAAGTGTGCCACTGTGCCTATGGTAGGTTCGGGGAGCGGTGAGGACGAACAGACTCACACACTTCCATCAGCAAGAACCTTCTGTCCTACTAGCCCTCTTCTATCCAGCCTCAGACTCTTTCCCCCTCCCTCAATGGGCGGAAGTCCCTTCATGTTGCACTCCGGGAGGAATCCCAGACACTTGTTCACTGAAGGTCTGTCCAACTTTACGAAAGACGTCAGCAGGAAAGTCTTGGCTTGAGGGACCTGGAGTCCTTGGTGCAAGGCAGACCTCCCCCCACCCCCCAGGCTACGGTCCTTTGACTCCCGAGTGTGATTCTCTTGTATCCTAGTGACCAGATAAGGGCTAATTATAGTTATTTCAAAGGCCCCAAGGGAAGGAATTCATGAACTCCAGACTGTTGACTCAACAGGCTTGGAGGAGGGCTAGAGGCCTGAGGGTGCCTATGAATGGGCCCTGCTCCACTAAGGCCAAGGCGGTTTTGTCTGTTTTGTTTTGCTAAGTATGGAAAGGAGAAACATAGATTAAAATCCAAAAGCAAAACACAAGCCCAATTCTACTAGCAAACCCGTTTCCCTACCAGGGTCCTATTAATCCAACTGTGACCAATGGGTGTCAGACGTTGCAGCCATATCCCATTCACACCCATTAGCATCCAGGCACATACCCAGGAAGCCTCCATTGTACTATCTCTGAGTAGATGGTCAGCATAAACTGAGTACAGTAAGCAAGAGCCCTTAAAAAAAAAAAGATTTATTTATTATATTAAGTACATTGTAGCTGTCTTCAGAGATTTTTTTCTTTCGCTCACTGTAACTGTCTTTAGATACCCCAGAAGAGGGCATCAGATCTCATTGCGGATGGCTGTGAGCCATCATGTGGTTGCTGGGATTTGAACTCACGACCTTCGGAAGAGCTGAGCCATCTTTCCAGCCCAGTAAGCAAGATCCTTGACACTGCTAAGAAATGAACCATTCTTGGCTTTCCCAGGTAGCACAGTCCTGGAATGCAGATAAGAAACCCAGGAATCTTCTACTCACACATATGGAGCTCATGAGAACCTGTCTTGGAAACCTCTGTGTGCTCACCCAGCTTGCTGACGTACATACTGAAGCAGTAGCTTCCACATTCATTTGGGCATGTCTCTTTTGTCCTGGTTTCAAGTTTCACGTTTTTAAATGAGCATTTTATAGTTCTCAGGCAACGTTACGAATTTCTTTGAAAGTGTCCTTGTCTAGAATCCTGAATTTCGTTAAAAAAAAAAAAAAAAAAAAAAAAAAAAACTCCCAGTTTTAGACCTCTTAAACTGCCTGTTTTGTAGTTAGTTGAGGTTGGCTGCAAAGTGTTTTTGACATTCTGCTTCTGCCGTCTCTGGTGCTTACTAGTGATTGAAACTTGAACCCAGGGTCTTATGTGTGATAAATGTGTTCTTCTCTGAGCTGTAACACAATATAAGACATCATAAAAGGCATTCCGTATGAATGTGCTTTTGTGTGTTTCTAGATTGATGTTGATGTTGGGAGAGTTCTTTTCTAAGAGAAAGTTCTTGATTTACTGAATGCGATGGAAACTTTAAAAAGTCAGAGTGTAAGACATGCCCCTCCCCACACTGATTATTACTGAATACCACATTTCTCCTTGTGGCATCCTTTAAAGCAATACCTTTATCGACTTGCCCTTAGTGACCAGAAAACTCAGAGAAGAATTCAATGTCTGCCTATGCCCACCCTAGTTTCATGGGAATTACATTTTTGGGGTAACTCTACATGTTTCCTGAGTCACAATTTTATGGCAATTTTTAAAAGATTTTTTAATATAATTTTTGTGTGTGTGTATATATATATGCATGTGTGTTTAGTTCTGTAGGAGTTATCTCTTTCCTGGCTGGGATAACCACCTCTACCATAGACACCTAACAGTGGCACTCCAATGCACTGACACTCCATGTGTCTCTCTCCTGTCCTGGGAGACCATTTCTTTTGGGTTGTTGTTGTTGTTGTTGTTGTTGTTATTTTTGTTTTGTTTGTTTTTTGTGGTTTTTTGTTGGTTTTGTTTGTTTGTTTGTTTTTGAAACAGGGTTTCTCTGTGTAACCCTGGCTGTCCCGGAACTCACTCTGTAGACCAGGCTGGCCTCAGAAATCCACCTGCCTCTGCCTCCCAAGTGCTGGGATTAAAGGCATGTGCCACCACTGCCAGGCTACCATCTCTTTTGTTGCATGGTCACCTCCTTCCCTCCAGCCTAGCCTCTCTTTACCTTTTGCCAACACTGAGATTTTTCTGAGTGCACACCTATTTGTATAACCTACATCTCCCCAGACCGTTACCAACTTCCCAAGCACCATTTAGATGTATCCTCATATTGACACATCACCACGACATACTCAGTCTACCATTAGTTGACTAGATTGCTGTTCATTGACATTATAAAAACTACTGTGATGAGAATTTTTATACACGTGTCTACACATCTGTTATCTCCCTTTGATGTATGCACAGAGTTGACATTAGTATCAGAAGGGTGTGGAGGTGCTACAGGAATAGGTTTGTATTACCAGATTGCCTTCAGAAAGGTTTATCCTTTTGGTCCCATCAGTAGAGAAGAATGCCTGATTTATTATCTCTATACTACATCGTTTTCCTTGTGTAATCAATAGTTATAAAGGTGATTAAGGTGTATCTGTTTTGTTTTTATATATGTTCTTAATCATTAATAAATAATTGTGTATATATTTTAGTGACTTATATTTTCATCTGAATTATAGGTTCACATTTTTTTTTCATGTAGAAAATGGGAATGCTGATATTTTTCTCATGAACATGCTACAGATAAACCAGCGAAGGGCTTAAAAATCATTTTACAACAAACCTGATTTATTTTTGTTTTTGTTTTATGTACATTGGTGATTTGACGGCATGTCTGTGTGTGGGTGTACAGGAGTTACAGACAGTTGTGAGCTGCCATGTGGGTTCTGGAATTGAACCTGGAACATCTAGAAGAGCAGCCAGTGCTCTTAATCGGTGACTCATCTCTCTTGTCCCCTGATACATAGATAGATATATACATGTTTATGTGTACATATGTATATATGTATATATGTGTGTAATTAAATATATACACACATATATATAATTAAATATATGTGTGTGTGTATATTTAATGTTACAGAGTTGGTGGCATTTTTTCTGATACTCCCTCAGAAAAGCAGCCCCACATATAAAATAGAGTCTTCTCAAATGAAGCTGTGGTGTGCTGTTGGGTGTTGAATCCTTTCTTTGGGTGCTGTCCTGGTTGTTTTGTATTGCTGTCTGTCACCAAAATACCTAACCGAAAAGACTGGAGGCAGGAAAGATGTATTTGGGCTCAGGGTCTCAGCCGCATTCCAGTCTGCCACAATGGGTAGGTGTGGTGGCAGAAATGTGAGGTAGGGCTTATTCGCATTCAGCTTCTGCAGCTTTCAATAAGAATGTCCGTCCCCCCCCACCCCCACGCTCAGCTCATAGATTTGAATACTTAGTCCCCAAGAGGTGGAGCACTTGGAGGAGGTTGAGTTTGTGGCCTTGTTGGAGGAAGGGTGTCACTGGAGGCAGGCTTTGAGCATCTAAAGATTCCAGCCATTTCCAGCTGGCTCTCCCTGCTTTGCTCTTGGCTCTCCGCAGCGTGTTCCTGCCACAGTGCCTGCTGCTTGTTGCCACGCCTCCAGTCCACCACTATGAACTTTTTATCCCTCTGGAATCATAAACCAGAATAAACGCTCTCTTTCTTAGGTTGCCTTTGGTTGTGATGTTTTATCACAGCAATAGAAAAGTAGCCAGTATGGTGGTGGCCCGTGAAACAAAACACAGGCCAAAATCAAAGTGGGGGTCTAACTTGGCAAGGCTAACTTCCGTTGGCTGAGCTCCAACTTCTAATGGCCCCATAGCCCTTAAAAAGAAGTTTAAAGGTTGGGGAACCAAGCGTTCACACGTAAGCCTGTGGGGGACCCAAACCAGAACAGGTATGCGAGAATGCACAGGGCAGTGTGCTCTATTTCATGGTTGCTTCCCGTTAAACACGCCCTTTGGCCTGAAGGGACTTACAGCTGTAGCAAGCAAGACCGTGCTGCTGGCAAGAAACACAGGACGTATTTTCTTCTAGTATGTGCTCATGCAGCAGCGAGAGAATCCGCAGACCAGGGTAGGTCAGCCACTGCCAGCCCAGGGCTAGAATTTTTCTCCTGCGTCCCTCCCTTTCTTCTCCTTTACTTTTCTCCTGTTCTAAGATGTCGAAAATCACTTAGCTCATCAGACTTGTTACATTTTCCCCAGAAGCCTCTGTTTTATGTGTCCTCTTTGGCGAACACAGATTTCTGAGGGCACTCAAAGAACAAAAATAGCATTTTGAAGCCTGTTCCTGAGATAGCCCAGGAGCGACCCGGCAATGCCATTCAACCGTTTAAGACAGCGGACGCCAACAACTCCCCTAGAGTGTGTGTGTCTGCTTCATCCTGATTTTTAGGAAGTTTGCTTTGCTTGTCTGTTAAGCAGCTTGCTCAGCTTCAGTAGAAAGCCTGTTATCACACCAAAACAGGCCTGGTTCCACTGGAGCCTATGCGCATGCTCCAGTCAATGCCCCTGGGCTAACCCAGCTGTAATCCTGAGATTAGAATACTGCAGGTGTAGCCCTTAATCATGGACGATCAGAAAGCCTGACCAAAAATCCATGGCAGGTGTTCAGGGGACAGGGCACACGTGAAACAATTGTCAGAACATTGGATTGTGGGGCTATGAGAGTCAGCAAACTGAGAAATGAGAGAAAAATCTTTAATGGAGGCCAGAACATCCCTCCCCTGTGTAAAATAGCTCTGAGGGAGATTGGACCATTGACATAGAAAAATAAAGAAGATTAATGGTGATAGGAATTAAGGCGGTTCACTTCTCTCCTCGAAGACTAAATTTACGAACTCTGTATGTTGTCTGTATCAGAAATTGCAAAAGGCTAGGCTGGATATGGTGGTGCATACCTTTAATCCTGGCATTTGGGCAGAGGCAGGTAGATCTCTGAGTCTGAAGCCAGCCTGATCTACACTGAGAGTTCCAGGCCAGCAAAAACTACATAGTGAGACCTTGTGTAAAAAAAAAAAAAAAAAAAAAAAAAAGTTTGCCCCTCCCCCACTAAAAAAGCCTGTGTAGCTAAGGAAGAGTAGGATGGGGGAGGAAGGTATGATGACAACTGGATACAATCTAAACTTACCTGGTGTATTAGTTATTTCTCTGTTGTGATAAAGTACTGTGACTAAAGCAATTTATAGACAGAAAGAGTATATTTGGGCTCATGGTTCCAGAAAGAGAGAGTTTGGAATGGAGATGGGGCAGGAGAGGAAGGAAACATGGCAGCAGGCAGCTAAGTGAAACACAGATCGCATCTTTAACCACAAACATGATCCGAGAGTGCAAACTAGAAATACAGCAAGGGTGTAAATTTGCAAGGCCCAACCCCAGTAACCACCTCTCCAAAGAGCATCATCAATTTGGGACCAGGAGTCCAAGTACGTGTGCTAATGGGAACATTCTTTTTGTTTGTTTGTTTGTTTTTTGTTTTTTGTTTTTTGTTTTTCGAGACAGGGTTTCTCTGTATAACCCTGGTTGTCCTGGAACTCACTCTGTAGACCAGGCTGGCCTCAAACTCAGAAATCTGCCTCCCTCTGCCTCCCAATAATGGGAACATTCTTATTCAAACCACCAAACTGGGAAGTGAGTCTAAGCGAGGAGTTGTGTGCATCAGGTTGGCCTGTGGACGTGTCTGTGGGGGCTTATCTTGATTACATTGATTGAGATGGGAAGACCTGCCCGTGGTGGGTGGTATCATTCCCTAGATCTGCATCCAGGACTGAATAAGAATTGAGAAAGTGAGCATGCACGAAGTTCTTGCTCATACTCTATGTTCTTGACTGTGGGTATGGCTAGCTGCTTTTCCAGCTGCCTTGACTTCCCCCACAATGATGGATTAAGACCTGGAATCATGAGGTAAAGTAAATCTATTCTTCCTTAAGTTTCTCCTATCAGAGTAATTTATCATAGCAACTGGCAACAAACCGAGGGCGTTGGGATTGTGTGAGGTTTCACCAAGGCACAGCAGGGAAGACCAAGGCCTGAGCTTTAGGTATAACCAGAAGGACCATATGACTTCTGGCATCTACATGTCAGCACCTCTCACAAGGTGCATGGTAAATTGTCCCTGGTGAATTTTCCCATGTGACAAGAAATAGAGCTTGTAAAAACTGGGTGATGTGACACGGTGCTTTCTGGGCTAAAGGAATAGCTTTTCTCTTCTCTTCTTCTTCTTCTTCTTCTTCTTCTTCTTCTTCTTCTTCTTCTTCTTCTTCTTCTTCTTCTTCTTTCC
>JADRCD010222980.1:26753-41138 GCA_019843815.1 Montemys delectorum
TATCTATCTATCTATCTATCTATCTATCTATCTATCTATCTATCTATCATCTATCCATTTCTCAATCATTTATTATTTATCTATCATCTAGCTGCCTGTCTTTCTATCATTTATTTATCTGTCATCTATCAGCTATCTATCAATCTATCTATCAACCCATCAATCTATCAATCTATCTATCTATCTATCTATCTATCTATCTATCTACCTATAATCCATCTATGTCATCTATCATTTATCTATCTGTCTGTCTACCATCTATCTATATCTGTCATCTATCATTTATTTATCTCTATCATCTATCTAATCTATCTCTATCATTTATTTATCTATCATCTATCTATCATTTTAACTATGCATATCTATCATCCATCCATCCATCAATCTCTGTCATTTATCATCCATTTATCTATCTTCTTTCTTTATCTATCTATCTATCTAACTATCTATCTATCTATCTATCTATCTATCTATCTATCTATCTACCTATCTACCTATCTACCTACCTACCTACTTACCTACCTACCTATCTACCTACCTTCCTACCTATCTACCTACCTTTCTACCTACCTATTTCTTAATAGTTCTGAAGGTCAGAAATCTGCAGTGAAGGACTTGGTAGACCATGCTCCTTCCAAAGGCTCAGGTGGGAGCCCTTCTCTGTCTTTTGCAGCTTCTGGCAGCTCCAGGCATTCTATGGATTATTGTGACTGGGGCCACTCTAGCCACTGCTGGTGTCTTCACAGGCTTCTCCTCCTTGAATGTTTCCTCTGTGTACCTCTTGTCTTGACAGGCACTTGCCATTGGACTTAATGCCACCTGGCAAACCGAGATGATGTTGACTGGAAAGACTTAATTGCATCTCTGAAGACCACTTCAACCTCTAATAATATGTGCTGAGTATTGCACAGGCATTTTTAGAGACCTGCATTCAACCAATCACAGGGGGATGCAATTAGAAAAAGACAAGGCTCTTGTTCTCAAAGGACTCAGTCTAGTGAAGAAGACAAATAGTAAAATAGCAATGTCAAAACAGCACCAGGGCTGAAGTCTCTGTGGTTAATAAGCTTACTGCAGAGGATCTGAGCTTGGGTCCTAGAACCCACATCAGGAATTTCACTACTGCCTGTAACAGTAGCTCCAGGAAGATCTGATGTTTCTGGCTTCCACAACCCTTATGTATACATACAATTCCCTCGTCAAATTGTGTTGGTTTGGATGAGAATATCCCCAAAGGCTCTTGTATTGGTCTGAATACACTTGGCCCTTGGGGTGTGGCACTATTAAGAAGTGTGGCCTTGTTACAGGAAGTGTGTCACTTATGGAGGCAGTGCTTTGAGGTCTCATATATATATATATATATATATATATGCTCAAGTTTGGCCAGTGTGACAGAGTCTCCTCCTGGTTGCCTTTGAATCAAAATGTAGAACTCTAGGCTCCACTGCCATGCTTCCCACCAGGATGATAATGGACTGAATCTCTAAAACTGTAAAGCCAACCTCAATTAAATGTTTGCCTTTATAAGAATTGCCTTGATCATTGTATCTCTTCACAGTAATAAAGCTCTAAGTTCTTATGTTTGAACACTTGGTTCCCAAGTGGTTAGAACTATTTGGGAAGGGCTAGGAGATATGGCCTTGTTGGAGGAGTGATGTCAGTGGGGACAGACTTGAGCTTTCAGAAAACTCAGTTCTATGCTTTATGGGTTATGTATGAGTTCTCTGCTTTATGGATTATGGTATGAACTCCCAGCTACTGCTCCAGTGCCATGACTGCCCACTTGCTGCCATGCTCCCAACTATGATGGTCATGAACTTCCACCCTCTGAAACTGTAAGCCACAATTCATGCTTTCTTCTAAAGGCTGTCATTTCACAGCAAGAGAAAAGTTACTAAGATGAAATAAGTCTTTAAAAAGTATGTATTTTAAAGGAAAAGAATGTCTGTAGACAGAGCTAAGCTCAGAGGGCTGAGAGTATCTTGAAAGACATTGTGTTGGGAGTTGGTATGGGACTACGGCGGGGCAAAGGTAAGGTGTATGCTTCTCACCTTGAAACATTGTAATTTCCTGGCATCTAAAACTCATCCTTGGTAGCCAAGAGGCTGGAACAAAGTTCAGTATAAATAGGAAAGACTGATTCTAGTGCAGCCAGATTAAGTTCAGCTAAACTAGATTAAGATAACCCATTTGGTCATCTTGAGGTTTTGGGGACTTGGTAGTGAAAGGAAGGACGGTGACAGCCATAACTGGTTGGGATCTAGGATGCTATGATGTAGGTCATTGGCTTCCAATGTTGTTCCTGGGAAAGGAGCATTCATGTTGGCCTTAGAGTCTAGCAGTGTGTTTCTGCCACCCTTCCCAGGTCAGGGCATGAATAATCCTGTAAAGATACATGGGCCAGGACAGCTGCCCGCCAAGGTCCCCACCAAGAAAAACTCTTTGGCTTTGAATCAATGTTATGTCTGAGCTGTAGTGTATTGGGGAAGGTGGTCAATGCCCTGGTATCCCATAGAGAGACAAGACAAAGAGTTTTATTTAAGTCTGTTTTTGCAGAACACCATTGACAGTTCTTCATACTCTCCTAGGTCTTTAATTTCTTTGTAACGTTTGTTGTGTCACAAAGATTCTCAGCTGCAGATATAATGAAATTATTGTTGATACTCCTGAATGTCATTGGCTTGTTGTTTGAAAGAAAAAATGCTTTTATATTTAGAAGCACATTCTAAAGTATTTATGGGTGGTTTACTAATGTCTTCAATATTTAAATGTTCAGGCAAATGTATTATAGATCAACCTAAAATAGAAATATAAAGAATTGCTGCGTGGGTATGGTGGTGTACACTTTTAATCCTAGCACTCAGATTAAGGGCATATTGAGTATGAAGCTAACCTGGGCTACATAGCAAGACCCTATCTCAAATTATATAAACAATAAAGAAACAAAACAAACGAAAAACCAAGAAAGGGATATGGAATGGCTAAATCCATGGAAGATTTGTGTGGTGATTTACATATGCTTGTCCCATGGGAAGTGGCACTGTTAGGAGGTGTGGCTTTGTTGAGTAGGTGTGACCTGGTTGGAGGAAGTGCACCATTGTGGGGGTGGGATTTCAGATCCTATGCTTAAGCTCTGCCCAGTGTAGAAGACAGTTTTCTCCTGGTGGCCTTAGGATAAAGGTGTAGCGTTCCCTGCTTCTCCATCACTATGCCTGCCTACACAGTGCCATGCTTTCCACCATGATACTGGACTGAACCTCCGAAACTGGAAGCCAGCGCCAATGAAATGTCTTCCTTTATAAGAGCTGCCTTGGCCATGGTGTTTCTTTCGCAGCAATGGAAAGCATTAGACAATTTGCTAAGCATATGAATATCCATTGTTCTATGCTTTCTGTTCATCTATGTGATTGAAATGCTTCTCAGTGAAACTTGAAAAGAGAGGGAAGGAGGAAAATTTATGAAACAGAGTTTAGTTAATTATGTTTCCTGGGACCCACGGAAGGGAAATGGATGGGCTTTGGGGACCAGAAAGCACTGAAGTTTATTTTTTAATTTTTGTGTGTGTACATGTATTTCATTTCTTTTTCTGAGGAAAGGGTTATTGTTTGTAACATCTCTTTGATTCTCAATTTATTAATTTCATGACATTTTTCCTTCTTTTTTCCAAGACAGGATTTCTCCATATAGCTCTGGCTGCCATAGAACTTACTTTGTAAACTAGGCTGGCCTCAAACTCACAGGGATGCCCCTGCTTATGAGTGCTGGGGATTAAAGGCATGTACTACCACTGCCTGGTAATTTCTTGATTACTTTTAATTAGCACTTTTGTTATTTTAGTTCAATTTAAATTCTTAAGAGTTTTATATAGGTTTAAATGAGTATTAACATTAACACATTTTCTTTCCCTAGTACTAATTTTAAACTAAAATAACAATTTTCATTTATTTCTAGATTATAAAATGTACATCGATTCATCATATGCAATTTTTAAATGAGTTGTATGAGAGATGGCTCAGTGCTTCCTGCTCTTGCAAAAGGAGGAACCCAACCAGTTACATTCCCTGGATTCAATTCAGACAGTTCACAACCTCCTGTAACAGCAACCATACAGGATTTGACCCTCTCTTCTGGCCTCTTCGGGCACACCACACAGAAATGACAATAATTAAATAATTAATAAATCTTTAAATAAAATGCATGAAGAAGGAAGGAAACCACCACTAACCTATGCTCCAGAGGGAGTCACCATTAATTAAGTTGCCCCTTTAATACCTTAATACCTCCAGGTTCCACATTGTCAGATAACTGTAGAGGAAAATGGATCTTTTTAAGACCTATCTACATTCAGGGCTAGAGAGATGGCACAGTGGTTATGAACACTGTCTATATTTTTAGAAGTCTTGAGTTTGATTCCCAGCATCTACATGGAGGCTCACAACTATCTATACTGGGATCTGATGCCCTTTTCTGGTGTGCAAGTATACATGTAGATCAGAGCACTCATATGTAAAATAAACAAATAAATCTTTTATTAAAAAAAATCTTGATTTCTTCAACATGTCTACATATTTTTTTCTCTTCATGAATCTCCAAGTGATATAGTGCATACAGCATTTTGATTGTGTCTGGTATTTAAAGACAATTTAAAACCATGTGTGTTGAGGCTGGTGAAATGGCTCAGTGGTTAAGAAACGCTGCTGTCCTTATGGGAAGGACCAGGCTCGGTTTTCAGCAGTGGGACTTCAGCTCTTGGAGTTTAATGGTTCCCTTTTGGCTTCCATAGACACCTGCTGTCAAAAAGTAAGCTTTAAGGAAGTGATAAGAGAAGACGTGCCTCGGCTATGTGCAAAGTTAACTTGCTATATTACGGGGTGTCTGTAGGGCAGAGGGTCCTAGATCCATTCCCCCTCATAGTCTGATACCTTTCTTTAAAAAGATACATTTTATTGCTTTAAATTATGGATATGTATAAGTCTGTGTAGGCATGTGTACATGTGTGCAGGATCCCAGAGAGGTCGGAGGTGTAAGGTCCCCTGGAACGGGACTTTCAGGTATCTGTGATACGCTCTATGGAGATGCTGAGAATATAACTTGGTTCTTCTTAACTGCTGTCCATGTCCCCAGCCCTCTGATATCTATATCAGATATCAGATATCTTGATATCTATACAACTATATGACATACATTTGAATAAGACTAATATACAAATTTATTTTATGTAAAAATATTCAAACTTTGTTTCCCAAAAGCATTTCTTTGATTTTTAAGTATAGTTTTTCTAAATCAACGTTTTATGTTTTAGTAAAGACTGAACATCTGTCTCCTGAGATCTCTTTTCTCTGCTTGTTTAGTAACCTGAACTACATCATTCAAGCTCATTGCCTGTCGTTACATGTATTTAACTCCATTGAGCTGCTGTGTCAAAAAAAAAAAAAAAAAAAAAAGCAAACAAAACTTTAGTTTTCTTAAATATAGTAAATTAGGTTTTCAGTGGGTTTGTTTCTTTCTCTGTTTTTGTTGTTCAGAAAGGAATTAGGACAATAGTTCTAAATTTAGCTGAGTAAGGTAGAAGAAATCAAACCAAACTAAAACAAAACAAAGCACACAAAAATACACAAACAAGCTCTCCCCCCCCCCCGCCCCTTACTCTCATATATGGCTTATTCTTATAACTGATACGTGTTGTGAACAGGGTAGTGCGAAGAACGAGTGTTCAGGCTGCCTGAAGGAGCCACGAGCTTGCTAGGCTCCAGATCCCTAGAGGTATGAGGGGAGCCCCAAGAGGGCAAGGAGAGCTAGGGGACATGTGCTGTTTGCCTTCCTCTGGCTTTCAACACTTGCTAAAAACCTAATCTCATTTTGATTTAAACCAGAGTAGTTTGTTTACTTACATTAACATGGGTAAAGTCTGACACTCCTAAGCAGGAAACACATTTAATTCCCCCAGTCCTAGGTGAGTGCCTGTCTAGGAAGCGTTTGTATCATTCTGCACAGTAAATAAGACCATGGTGGTCTGGACCCAAGGGCCCCGAGTTTGCTTCTAATTAGCACTCAGACCTTAGTAAACTTGCTTAACGACTCTGAAGCTGGTTTCTTACGTGTAAAATAGAATCATGATAATTTCCATCTTACTGAGAAATGGAAAGAGTTAAGGAGACATATCCCCATAATGATGGCTCCTATCTGCCAAGGCCTTGCTTCATTCAGGGATTTAGTTAAGGCCACCTGTATTTCTGTCACTGAGCACAGAAGTTTGGATCCAAGGTTGGCTAGTCTGCCTGCTTTGAGCCTGAGGTGAAGCAGGACACTGTAGAGATTAGTGGATATGCATCATGGTAGCAAGGAATCAGGAGACAAGATATGTCCTTAAAAGCCACACCCCCTGCACCCTTTTCTCAAAAGAAAAAAAAAAACAAACCTCATTCTCTACAGTTCTGTTTCAGGATATTAAAAAATATTAAAAAAGTTTCCATCCCACGCTACTGCTGGCTACTCTCCGGCACCTGTGGTCTTGCCGCTTCCATGGCTACCCTTATGTAGTGACTGCCCATCTCACGGTTCTCTGGCTGCGGATTGTAATCCGATAAAATTAAAACTCTAGAGGCTTGTATTTATCAGTCAGATTTATATCAGTAAATTCTCAACCCACAAAACGCCTGCACAATGACCTCAAAACTCAATTGATATAAACACAAGCTACACCTCTAGATGGGGCAAATGCACCCTACTATTATTTAATCATCTATCTAAGAAGTCCCCAACACTTATGGCTCTCAGGACTGCGTGTGTGGTTCTGGCTCCTCTTCCTCTCCTATAGGTTCCCCTCCTCTCCTTCCCTTCTTCTTCCTCTCTATACCTCTGTTCTTGTCTCTAAAATTCTCAGCCCGCCTTCCTTTTCCACTGCCCAATCACAGGCTCTCATCTTATCTTGTACCTGCCCTCACCTGCGTATAGACAGCAATCCACACAGTTCTATTGCTTTCTATAGTCTGTTTGAATTTTGAATCTATCAATGGGTGAATCCATTGATAAAGGCAAAAAACTGTCATGATCCAATAACTCCTAGAAGTTCTGTCCCTGAAGAGCTTCATCAGGGACCAAGACCTCAGTCAGTACATGAGCTTTGGCAGGGGTGGAGGAGGTGGTGGTGATGATGCTGCTGATGATGGTGGCGGGGGGGGGAGGGGAAAGGTAGGGTGGAGGCAGTGGTTGTATGTGCACCACGCATGTGTGTGTTTGTGAACCTGTATTAGTTACTGTTCTTGCTGCTGTGGCACAGTGCAATGAAGGAGGGATTTATTTGGGCTCATGGCTTGAGGCTACAGCCTATCCTGGGTGGGGAAGGTGTGAGAGGGGTCAGCGGGGTCCCTGTGGGCAGTACTACACCTGGGAAGGTGGTCCTGGTCTGCACAAGAAAACAAGCTGAGCAAGTTATGGGGAGCAACCTAAGCAGATTCCTCCACCGTGCCTACTTCAATCCCTAGCTCTGCGTTCCTGCCCTGAGAGCCTACCACAGCTTCCTTTGATGAAGAACTGTAAGCTGTAAGATGAGGCACACCCCTACCTCCCCAAACCAAATGTTGGCCATGATGTTTAGCAGAGCAGCAGGAAAGAAGACTAAGACAACATTGAACTCCTGATCCCCATAGGCTCGTGGCCATCTGATAATGCAAAATATATTCAGTCCAACCTCAAAACTCCCCTCAGTCTTTGACAGTTTCAGTACCATTAAAAGTAGAGGATCTCTCGGAAAAACCAAAAAAAAGTAGAGGATCTCTTCTGGCACTCAAGAAAAACTCTTAGCCATGCACCTTTTAAAATCAAATGTTAACTTACGTACAGTATACAGAAGCACACAGTAAATATTCCCATTCCAAAAGGGAAAGAACCAGGAAAGAGCAAAGCAAGCCTGAAGGCAAGTGGGGAAGGTCTGATCCCCACGGATCCGCGTCCAGCATCTGGGGCTTGTGATGGGATCCTCTGGGCTCCAACAACCTTGGGAAGACCTGTTGCTGTAGCGCAGATGATAACTCTCTTGGGCTGGCTCCGAGACAGGCAAGCCTAGGAGACAGTTTAGCTTGGGATCCCACTTGTTTTTCACGTAGACTCACCACCTCCTTGTCATAACGCAAAACCTGAACATACTACATTCATATCTGCCTCTAAACAATACCTCTAATAACTTCAAAACCTCTTGAAACGCACCTCTACATCAGGCTACCCATACCCCCGTCTCTAAGCAATAGTGTAAGTTTTTCCTCCCCTGATTATAATCAAATTTGTACAGTTTCTATCCTAGCCTGTTCCCCCTAATACCTGGGTATTGGTGCTGGAAGGGTTGGTCTGCCTTGAACTGGTTTTGGGTTCGTGAATAGGAGGGCACATCTTGGAACCTTTTAGGGATAATACCCTATTTACCATCTCATGCCTATAAAGTGCATATAATTTAAGTCAGATGCGTTGTAGGAACGTTCAAAGTGAAGAAAATATTATATAACTTAATTATTAATCAAAATATAAAATCCACCCAAACTAGACCACTTAGTAGCCATCCCTTCTTCACTTGAACCCCATGTAAGGAAGCCACAAACAATAATTGGGGCCCTTGAGTTCTGTCACTGGTGTGGTCTACTGTCCCTCTTGTCCGTATCCTTCTTTTAATCTACTGTCCCTTTGATCCAATGAGTTGATCTTGCTTCTTTTGCAAATCTGGGTTAGCCCTTGATGTCAATTCTCTGGATAAATGGTCAAGCCTCTGGAAACACCCAGCTCAGATCCTGACCGAGGTCGAGTGTCTACTCAGTGTCGATAGTTTTTCTTGGTGAATGTCCCATGTTTTAGATAATGCACTATATAATATAATAATATCATGATACATTGTGTCTCAGCTACGAATTAACTTCATGTACTCAGGAGCTCCCTGCGGATTCGGCCCAGCCGCATGGTGCCTGGCTTCAGCAGCTTCCTGGAACCTTGGTGTAAGCCTCTTTGACCCCTCATTCTTGCTTTTTGCATTTATGAAAATCAGTCATCATGTGAATGATACTAAGTTCTTGCTGCCCGCTCAAGAAATAGTCTGCCCCCTTTGCCTCACAGCTCCAGGGGTCTCTGGGCGTCTTCCTAGCTGAACGTGGAAAACACTTTGCCAGGGGGCCCTGACACAGCACAATGTCAATCTGTTTTCAAATGGAAGTCTTTCTTCAAAGGAGTTTACATTGTTACACACTTTCCACGCATGGGGTCTTACCCTCAAGGCGCCTTTCCAACCCTTCTTTTTTTTCTCACCGTAAATTATGGTTTCTCTTTAGTAGCACTAAGTGCAGATGCTCTTCTTCAAGCCCATCTTGTCTGCACTTTTTAGTAAGATGGCTCAGTGGTTAAAGGGGCTTGCCACCAACTCTGAGGACCTGAGTTCGAGCCCCAGGGGCTACATGATAGAAGATCAGAACTGACTCCCACAAGTTGCCCTCTGACTCCACACCAGGATACAAACACACACACACACACACACACACACACACACACACACACACACACACACACTTCTTACCTCACCAAACTACACATTTCTCATCTTTTTCCCTTGAATTCTCCCTGTAAATCTGATGGAACACAATGCGCAGTAACAATGCTGTAGTTGAATGTCACGCTGTCTTGACATTTCCTGTCAAACAACTTAGTTCATTACTTTTTCAGGACAAAGTCCAGCCATATCCATAATATTTGCCAGATGTAAAAGGAATTGCCTCCAGCCCAATCCCCAATAGATTTCTTGGTCTTCTGAGAAGCCTCCCGAGTGAGGCTTGTATTTCTCTCCAGATTCTGGTGTCCCACACTCCACCATTAATCTCTGCTTCAGCATTCTAGGGCTTCGCTGTCCAAGGCTCGAAACTCTTCCACATTCCTTCTGTAAACCAGTTCTGAGGGATGAAGAACCACAGGGTCAGGTTTATCACAGTAAGTACCCCGCACTGCTGATACCAGCTTTCTGTATTAGTTACTTTCTTGTTGTTGTAACAAAATACCTGATAAGATCTGAGTTAAGGGAGAAAGGTTTCTTTTAGCTCATGGTTTGAGGGCACAGTCTGCTTTGATGGGGAGGGTACATAGGTAGGAACTTAAAGTCTGCCTACTCTCATCTCAGTGGACCAGGAGATTTTATACACACTCACACGTGCACACACACACACACACACACACACACATATATATAAACATGTATATGTATGTGTGTATGCACACACACACACACACACACACATATATATATATAAAGTTTTGTGTGTATGGGTGTTTTGCCTGCATTTTTAAAAAGATTTATTTATTTCATATATCTGATTACACTCTTGCTGTCTTCAGACACACCAGAAGAGGGCATCAGATCCCATTACAAATGATTGTGAGCCACCATGTGGTTGCTGGGAATTGAACTCAGGACCTCTGGAAGAGCAGACAGTGCCGCTGAGCCATCTCTCCAGCCCTGTGCTACTCACATTAAGGACAGGTCTTTTCTTTCCACGAATCCCCTCTGGATACTCTCATAGGCAACCCTGAGAATGTGCCTTATTGATGTCCTGAATCCAATCAAGAGGTCAGTGAAGGTCCATCATACTATCTATCACCATCTTTTTTGTTGTTGTTGTCTTTTGTTTTTTGTTTTTGGAAACAGGGTTTCTCTGTATAGTCCTGGCTATCCTGGAACTCACTCTGTAGACCAGGCTGGCTTCAAACTCAGAAATCCGCCGGCCTCTGCCTCCCAAGCGCTGGGATTAAAGATGTGCGCCACCACCGCCTGGACAACAAAACCATCTTATTAACTATCATAGCTCTGTCAGTTAGGTTCTAGCACCCTCCAGTCACAGAAAGCCAAGAGCTACACAGGGGCAGGCGAGCCAAGCCAACCTCCCTTTTGCTGGGTCTTTGCCTGAACTCTGCCTGAAACAGCTATTGAAAGACTCCAGGTACCCTGGGTAAAGTGTTGGGTTGCTGGCTGATTGCACCTGGTGGCATCAGTACAAGGAGGGAAGGTCAATAATTGTCTCTTTCGGAAATGATGTAGGTTATATCCCTGACCTTGGTATTCCCATATTCTGTGCATAAGCTTCCACTACAGTAGTGGACAGGAACAAAAAGGAAAAAGAAAGAAAGAAAGAAAGAAAATATAAAGAGAAAAGAGAGGAAAGAAGGAAGGAAGGAAGAAAGAAAGGGAGGGAGGAAGGGAGGGAGGGAGGCAAGCTCAGGTATGATGAGGCCAAGTTATTTACCTAAGGTCAGGCAGCTATTAGAAAGGAGAACAGGCCAGGTCATGGCTGCGCAAGCCTTTGATCCCAGCACTCAGGAGGCAGAGGCAAGTGGACCTCTGTGAGTTCCAGGCCAGCTCGTTCTACCGAGTGAGTTCTAGGACAGCCACGGCTACACCGAAAACCCAAAAACAAACAAGTAAGTACATGATCAATAAACAAGTAAATAAATAACTAGAAGAACAGGATTCGAACTAAGGATGCTTGCTTGGTCTTCTCTGGAGGCTTTTACCTCTCTCTTTGCGCGCATGCTCTCAGTAATGCTGCCTCCCCAGGTGGAGGAGTACTGCGCATATTCCTAGTGTGGATACGACTTGTGAGCTTGTTTAGAAAACTGACACATCTACCGAGCCTGCTCTTTAACTCCTCGGAAGAATGGCATTAAAGCTCACATTCAAATAACCTCACAGAGAAAAGGACTGGGTCTGGTGAAGATTTCTGCTATTCCCTGTCCCAATCAGCTGCTGAGATTGGGCTGCAGCTGGATTAATGACTCTTCTCCCATATGCATGAGTGTGTTACCAGGAACGGAGACCTGGACAGGCCTGCCCCTGGGCACCCCGCCGAGTCACACCCAAGTGGTGAGCGCTTGCCAGCTTCTGGGCTAAGCTATTGCCCTGAGAGTCTGGGCAGGGCAGGCAGCTCTGTGCTGATTCTTTTGTCTCCTGGGCAACAGCCTGGAGCAGGCTGTGGTCACCCGTGGGAATGCTCCTCCTGAGTCAGCAGCGCCTGGAGTGTCCCAGGGTGTGGCTGTCTGTTCTCTGAGGCCTCTTTATCTTGCAGGATGTCACTGCGCCATCATGGGTTCAGGACTAGAGCTACAGGATAAGGGCTGTTTGGAACCTCTGTTAACTCGATTGTTGAGGCATGCGTAAATCACTCGGGGGGGGGGGGGGGGGCCCGGGGGGGGGGGGGGGGCGGAGTTATAACTGCCAGCACGCTAATGTAAAGCATCAGACGGTTACTGGAGGCTTTAATTCTAATCTACCCCTCTTCCGGTTAGCTATATCAATGGGGATAGTTTACATCCTCTTCTCCGAGCCTCAGTTTCCCCATCTAGACAATTAAATAATGCCGTGCCTGTTTATGTCACTGCATTGTCTCCATTCAAATGAGAAACTCCAGTACAGGCTCTTGGATGCTACAGTGATGCAAGGAGCCTTTTTTTTTTTTTTTTTTTTTTTAAACTCACTCTGTAGACCTGGCTGGCCTGGAACTCAGAGATCCGCCTGCCTCTGCCTCCTGAGTGCTGGGATTAAAGGTGTGTGCCACCACTGACAAACAGTTTCAGGAGCCAATTTCTTGTGCAGCTACATCTTCCTGATTCCTCCAGACTGCTTGTCTTTTTTGAGCAATCTGGTCCATGGCTGCATTCTGAGATGTCAGTGGAATTCCTCAGAAGTAGGCGAGTGGTAGGCTGGCTGTGGAGGCCCAGGGACTAGGCCATCATACTGTATGTAGTTGGAGAACTCTGAGTTAGGCGGTTGGGATCATCTCAGTCTGTTAACCAGGAAGTGATGTTTCTTCCTTGGTGCCTCTCCTGCTTTGGGGATGATGCGTGTCTTTGGAATACAGATTCCCTTCAGAGAGTGAAGAGCTGTCCATACTGAGAACTGCAGATGATAGAAAAGCTGAGCATGTTATATTTCATCCCAGTCAGAATCAGAATACGGGGGTGGGAGGGGGGAGAACAAAAGGAGATTTTGGAGAGAGACTACAGCTGCTGGGACTTGGTTACCCTCCCTGTCCACTGTGTGCTTGCATTAAGAGCAACATAACGTTTTCAGTTGGCTTTGGGGACAAGGAGACAGGTAGTATCAGGAGTCCCTTTCTATATGTCCAAGGATGTTGCCCTTCAGCCTGCATGAACGAGGACCCAGCTTTAGTTGCACTGTGACCATGTGGTGTCAGTTTGTATGACACTAGTTCCGGTTACTACTAACTTCATTCTGATCACAGCTACCTCCCAGATCTTAGCCAGGAGAGCAAGCGACTGGAACTCAGATGACAGAAGGTCACGGAAACAGGGATGTTCAGCTTGGAACATCAGACTCCTCTCTGTGTACCAGAGGAGCCATTAATTCTGTTAGGTCTCTCTTGCCTCCCCTGTTGCCATTTCTTCTACCCTCAGGGAAAACGTTTGGCTGAATGTAGCAAAGTTGTATCAAGATCTCTGAAGTGATGGGGCAGGGGCTGGCCAACCACATGATGGGACCTCCTGGAGGTGACTCTGAGATATATGGAATGAGCCTAGATCTCCAAGTCCTAGGGGACTTAATTTCACAGAGTTATCATCTACTTCCACCTAATATTGTCTTGACAGGTTTCCTCAGTGCGTGATGGAAGCATTTTATCAGGACAGCCTTGCTGGCTCCAACTCCACAGGAGAATGCCTGTGGAGCATGCCCATTCCTTTTCCTTCTGGATGTACTGGAGCAGGGAGGACCATTCTGGTTTCTGATGAGCTTCTCCCCCTTTTTTTGTTTCTATTTTATTTGTAACTTGTTGCTTTTGGCACAAGAGTCTGTGTAGATTTACTTGTAACAATTACCTTCTGCCTTGAGAAGCGTGCAGAATTATAAATCTTTATAAATCTTGGGCCATGTTCTTTTGGA
This sequence comes from Montemys delectorum, assembly GCA_019843815.1. NCBI lineage: Eukaryota > Metazoa > Chordata > Mammalia > Rodentia > Muridae > Montemys > Montemys delectorum. The sequence continues at coordinate 40,669 of JADRCD010222980.1, forward strand.
GTGGGGGCTAGAAACTTACTAGAGGACTAGCACAACACAGGCTCACTGACTCAGCCTTATGCCTGGAAGATGCTCTCACCACCTCCTGATTTTATACTAAACCCCGTGGCACATAATGCACTTTCGTAGACTTCATTCTCCCTCTCCAGCAAGGACTGCAGGGCCTCTTGCAGTTCTGTATTTTTATCGTGGAGTGTCTGGGCCTTCTCTTTACCTCCCAAATGCTACCTCTGCTCAGTTCCCATGTTCTCATATCAATCTTCACCTCTTCCCTCTCTTTCCTTTTAAAAATCTGTAGCCCTTGAGCTGCATGGAACAGGCTCCTGCCTGCTTCCTGGAGTGATGTGTAGCTCAACAGGATTAGCTGAATATATTTAGTTCTTTGGGGAGAGGAGATGATAGGGTAGTAGACTCCAGCAATAATCTTCTTCTTCTTCTTCTTCTTCTTCTTCTTCTTCTTCTTCTTCTTC
>JADRCD010222980.1:41148-57944 GCA_019843815.1 Montemys delectorum
CTTCTTCTTCTTCTTCTTCTTCTTCTTCTTCTTCTTCTTCTTCTTCTCCCCCTTCTCCTTCTCCTCTTCCTCCTCCTCCTCCTCCTTCTCCTCCTCTGCCTCCTTCCATTATTATAAAGTCCTCAGTCCATTTCTGTAGTTTGACTATTTTGATCATTGTCTTTCAGACTCTAGCATAAAGACATTTCCTTGGTGCCCTTCTTTTCGAGCTTCAGATTTTGAGGCCTCAGAAAAACAAATCACGAACGTGATCCTACAGAACTCTGTGCTACCTCATAACGCCACAACAGCTAGATAGTGGCTGTGTGACAGACATTAGCACAGACACTGAGGACAAACAGATTGACTTCCTGCCTTCAGGCTTTCTGAATCTCCTTGCAGATGAAGACATTCCATGGCACCACTGGTGCCTATCAAGGTGACATAGCCACCCAGCAGAGGCTTGACTTGAGAGCATGGGGACGTCCTCTCAGCTGAACAGGTGGCCTCTCAGATGGGCATAACCATCTAACACTTTCAAAGGACGATAGGACGGTGTGGGCAAAAGGAAGAAGGGGTTAGAGAAACAAAGGAAGGAGCAAGTTGGGTGCAGGAGGAGGAAGGGAGGGTCACCTTAACTGCCATGAGTGGTCATGGAAGTCTAGAATTAGAGGATGAGAATCACTGAACCCTTCACCATGACTGTCTGCAGGACACTCTTGCTCAGTTATGAGGACATGCCGTGGGAAGATTTCATGAGGCGGGTTGGGACTCCAGTACGCCCAAGGCTCACTGAGTACATGACTGCACCACACACCCAGTGGCAGCCTTGTAGGCTCTGGTTGGTCTCTTGGTCTCCGTGGTTACCCACCATACCCTTTAATTGTTAATCTCAGCTGTCTACCTGGTCAGATCTAGAATCCCCTGGGAGATGGGCTTCTGTGAACACCTGTGGTGGATTATCTCGATGAGGTTAACTGAGGTGGAAAGACTTGTCCACTGTGGGTGGTACCATTCCTTAGGCTGGGGTCTTTGACTGTACGAAAAAGAGGAAGCTGAGCACAAGGGTTCACCAATCTCACTTCCTGACTGTGGGCACAATGTGAGCAGAGCCTCAAGCTCTTGCTTACTTCCTGTGATGGACTGAACCCTGGGACGGTAAGTCAAAATAAACCCTTTCTTTTTTCTTAAGTTGTACTTGTCAGGGCATTTTGTCACTGCAACAGGAAATTCAACTGAGACATCCTCCTTGCCACAGCTCTCTACCAGAACGTATCCCCAGTTGTTTAGGGACTGACTGTGACTATACCACCCAAAGTCTCCCCCGGGGACCATCCTGAAGATGCACTGGCTGCATGGATGCATTAGGTCACTGCTGAGGGAAGTGGAGGATCTCTTTGTGTGTCAGTTGAGTTGAGGTCGGGCTTCCCATTTCCTCCCTACGCAGTGAACATTCTTCTCACGTGAGTAATGAATCACTTGGGCTGGGGAAGCCAGTCTGTTAGCACGAACTCAAAGGCTGCCTGCACCTGGCGTGGGAAAGGCTTCAGACCTGTTTCTACAAGTCTTCTGGCTATGCCTTGGCAGGTTGCTACATTACCTCACCGAAATGAACATCTGCTCCTTCCCCCTGAACAATGACTGAAACCTCACGTGCTTCATAGGCTTCCTTCTACCTGTGGGACACTAAGGCCTGCACGCCCAGCCCTTCACTCTGGACTTTGCCTCCAAAGGTATAGATAGGCCTGCCAGACAAAGATCTCATGGGGTCAAATGCCTTTGGGAGAACTGAAGTTTACCCATAAGAAACAGTCTAATAGTCTTTTTGCCATCTTTGTAAAAAGTATTTTTTAGTTATCACATCAAATAATGCATTTCATGACATGGTTACGCATACATGCCATTATACTTTGGTTTTTATCTATCTCCCCATTTCCCTCCCCACTTCTTTCTCTCCCTTGCTGATCCCCTTCCTTACCCCAAATAGTCTTCCCTGCTTTGGTGTGACTAACTTCATTACCCTGTCTTGTTCCCCACTCACTTTCTCTCTCTTTCCTCCCCTCTCAGTCTTTCTACTATCAAATTTTCATGTAGATTCTGCATATGCATCTCACCAACTTCAGTTTGATAACATATAATGTAAGTGTCCAAGACATGCTAAATGCGGAGCAGCTTGCCCTGAACCTATTAAATTGTGTAACTTGGCCAGGGCCCACCCCTTGTCATTGTGACTGCCTCTTTGCAGACAAGAAGGCTGCTGAACTCTGTCTGGAGGAGATTCTAAGGGCTGCTACCATTTGCTTCTCCAGTTTTGGAGGGGACTGTAAGTAGGGGCAGCAGTGAACATGTTAATCTGGGGCAGTCCCTGATCATATGGGCTCCTCTCCCCCAGTATAATTATAATTGACATCCACCCCCTTTTCTCTCAAAAGTGCCCTGATTTGGGGTACAAATGATAGGATCCAGAGTCCAGCTGCTTGGCATTTTGAAAGCAAAGAGCTGTTCATTGTTAGGTTTCCTGCTGCCCACAACCCAGTCTGATGTCACCTAGTGACTCACCATTTGCTCGATGGCAATGTCTGATATTTGCCACTGGGCCCTGAATTCTTTCTCCCTTATTCAACCATCACACTTGCTCAATCTAGTAACTGCCTCACCTTCTTGACAATCGTTCTGCAAAAGGACGGAAGAGAACACCAGTCCCCGAGCCCCAGGAAATGCCATGTTTGTGAAGCTTCTCCTTCAGTGGCAGCGTTTCTGAGCCCCTGGGTGTGAGAACTTGGGCTCTGCTCTGGCTGCTTGGCTGTTGAGCCTTTGCTGTCATTCGTTCTCAGCTTTTAGCCTCCTTCTGAAACAGTCACTTTCTTGCTGGGAGGGACCTGGGCTAAAGCTTGTCAGGAAGCTGTCCTTACTCAGATGATGAGAAAATGGGAGGGAGGAGCCAAGTGTGGAGGATATAGCTGGTGATGAGTTAAATGCTCATACGGTTTACTGAGGAAAAGAAATTAGAGGAAAAAAATAAAAGTAAATTACTTTTGTTTTCCCTCCCTCCCTTCCCCTCCCTCTCTCTCTCTCCCTCCCCTTCCCTCTGTTTTCCTCCCTCCCTCTCCCTGTCCCTGTCCCTGTCCCTCTCCCCCTCTCCCTCTCTCCAGGGTTTCTCTATATAATCCTGGCTGACTGTTCTGGAACTCACTCTGTAGACCAAGATAGCCTCAAACTCAGAGATTCACCTGCTTAGGCCTCCTAAATTCTGGGATTAAAGCCACTGGCTTTTTTTTTTTTTTTCTTTTTCTTTAGTAAGTAGACCAAACATAGCTGTTTGAAAATCAAAATGTAGATGCTCGTCTTTTCAGATCTTTAAAGTCTCCTTTAGAGGAGAAATGCTTTCTTTTCACTTGTCATGAGCAAATAGTGAAAAATATCTTTAATACTTGAAAAAGAACTCCCCCCCCCCCCCAAAAAAACCCAACACTCATCATTTAAAAACTGAAGGAGGGTGGTGAGGTAGTGGGTGTTTAAAATCGGTTTTGTTATGGGCAGTTTCAGGTGTAAATCCTAGGTTCTGATTTAGCTGTCTCAGACAGCAGGGCTCCATGGCTTCATAATAGATATTTTAATGGCCATACACATCTGGGATAGACCCTTAAATCTGTGTCTCCTTAGAACTTAAAAAAAGGAAAAAAAGGAAAAGAAAAAAGAACGTTTGCTTTCTAAGAATAGACTTTGACAAGTTGCTCAGAGTAGAGATCTTATAAAGCAACTGTCCCCTTGAACAGCCATTTTGCAATTTTTTTCAGTCTTTTCTGTTCCCAGTCCCACTGTACAATTTGTTTGGTCGTCTGAGCGTGTTGAGAAAATATATACTTTTTTTTTCTTAACTTCTTTGCTTTCTCAGTTATCTGGTATTATCTGATATTAACACCATGCTTCATTCACTTATATGTATGTTTTCAGTAGATTCAAATTGGCTTTAAGTACTACAAGTTTTAGCTTCTCTTTATGACTTCTCTCATCAAACCAAAACTGTAATAAACATCTAATCAACCCAACAAAACCTAGTCAAGGCATGTTGGTGGTTTTACGGCCTCTTACTCTTTCTTCCTGCTGCTGGTTGAGAGAAATATGTATCAATATTTTGTTTCAAATTCTGTTTTAAAAGATCCCGGAGCCTCAATATATAGATAATTAATGGAAAGCCTTAAAGAAATATTTACACATGAACATTGAAATCAAACCTTGGTTCAGCAAAGCTCCTCTTCATTTGGCTGATTTATTTTTAGAGGGCAGGCCATTTAATTTAAAAAAAAATTTTCTCCTTTCCTTTCGTCCCTTTTCCTCCCTCGAGGCTCTGATTGTCTCCCAGGACCAGGAAGTTTATACGTAAACACAAGCGGTAATGGACCCCTGACCTGCCCAGGGCTTTCAACCCAGTCAATCCACAGAGGGATTAACCCCAAATACCGACTGGATCTCAGAGGTAAAATTGTTCCCCAGGCGGATCTCACCAAAGGGTTTTCTCCTCTCTGGGCTTTGGCATTCACTCCTCAAATAAGGTCTCCTCAAAGCGGAGCTTAAAGGCAGACACTCGAAAGCAAATTGGCATCACTGGAGCCTGGAGGGTGCTATCCGTTCCCTGAGTTCTTAGGCCCTTTTACTCAGCCTCCCTAGCCCCCGGGGTTGAGGGGGAGGCTTCCTATACTGGCTTGGCATCCTGTGGACTGTTGCTCCTCATAGGGGCTCCGCAGGGCATTCCCGGTCTGCTAACAGGGGCTGGGCGTGTGCATAGATAAGCATTTATTTGCCTTTGGGGAAGACAGGAGCAATTGTCCTGGTCTGTTACACAGAACCTCAGCTATAAACCTGTGAGGAGAATGCCTACAAATCCTCTCAGTTTACTATCTGTTGCTCTCCTAAAGTCTGCTCAGAAGGGAGCACTGTGAACCCGGTATCAAGCTCTAGGCCAGGCTCCAAGTTAATCTTAAAAAGAAAAGAATATCCCTCTCCGTCTCTGCGTGATCTACAGGGTCCCAGACCTGCATGTCCTCATACAGCAGGGACAGCCTTTTTCCAAGCCAAGGAACCTGCAAACGGGGAGATTTTCTTCGGTAGAGCATCTCCTCGCAGCTGGACCCGCAACAATTCGCTCACAAGAGACAATGTATCTGTATTTTAGAGTCTCTCTGTTGCAAATGGGTCCAGAAGTTTCCCATGTCCTTAAGATGGGGGTGGGGGACAGAGAAGGGGCCCAGAGAGGCTACGCACTCAACAGCCCCTAACAGCTGTGGAAAGTTTGATGCAGCAGGGGCACCCAGACAGAAAATTAAAAAACTAATAAAGTCCTCAGTGTGGGGCGCTGGCATCAGGACAGCTTCCCTTCTCCAGACACCTAATAAAGAGACATTCCGGGACACTAACTCATAAGGGGGATCTGCAGGGGTCAGGACAACAGTGGAAAGCGAGCCATGGAAACAGCAGTCAATCCACTCGCCTCAGGGAGGGTTCTCTTCTTCCCCTGCCCCTGCCTTTTCAGTTTAGAAAAATGATAGGGTGCATGGGACTGACAAAGCACAGGGGAGCCATGCGGGGAGCCCTGGAAAATCCTTTCCTGGCAGGGTGAGCACACCCCTGACCACACACTGCAGGGCAGGAGGTGATGGTCACTAGAGTGATGTTGAGACTGGTCGGTGAGATGGCTCCTGGGAGAGCAGGAGTTTTGAGAATGAAGTGTTTGGTCGAGTTGGATTTGATCAAACAGCTTCTTACAGGTTTTCCCGGAAGTTTTCCTCTGGGGTTAGTTATTGGTCATCCTAATGGTCTCGAGTTTTGAGAACATTTACGCTGTTTGATTTGGTTTTCAAATTGGCCCATAGCAATTTCAAAAGGTAGGGGGATAAAAAGTGACTCAGGCTTTCAGCTAAACCACCCGTCAGTTACAGTAGTTTGCCTTTAGCCCTTTTGCTTCCTGTGGTTTCAATTACCAGCAATCAACCACGGCTCAGAAATACTAAAGGCAAAATGCTTCATAGTGCCCACCACTCTCAGGAGGGCTGGAAGTCCTGGACTGACGCACGGATCCTCCCAGGACCTTTCTTTGTCCAGAGCCCTCACACTGATTTTTGACTCACCCACGGTTGGTGGCCACTCAGTTATCTCAGCTATCAGACCAGCTGTTCATGTTCAGTTAGCCCTAAGGTTCTCAACCCGTGGGGCTTGATCGCTTTGGGAGGTTGAAGGACTCTTTGATGGGGTCGAATATCAGATATCCTGCATATCAGATATTTACATTGCAAGTCATAACAGTAGCCAAATTAATGTTATGAAGTAGCACCGAGAGTCATTTTATGGTTGGGGGATCACCACAACATGAGGAACTATATTAAAGGGTCACAGGATTCAGAAGGTTGAGAAGCATTGAGCTAATGCTTATTCTACTTAATAATGTCCCTAAAGTACAAATGTCCAGGAGGGACCAGAGCATAAACTATGAAAGGATAGATTAACTCTGGTCCTATGTGGCCGTGTGGCAGGGCAAATGAGAAAAGTAACCTAACCTGGGGAAGTGCAGTGTTACTGGAAGTTTGGAAGTTACCTCCAGGATGGGAAGGGCTGCCATGCTTGGGATGTGTCTTCTCCCACAGAAGGAGGGAAGCCATAGTCTGTGAAGGAAAGAGTAAATGCCAGCTGGCTTTGTTTCCTAGTTTTCCATGTTGCGTTCAACCCAAGTCTTCATAAAGACTTGGGGTAGTTGTCATTTGTTTGTGCAGTGTTCTAATTACTTTGCCACCTGGAGAGTCTCCTCAGTGGCGGCTACAGAGGTGTGATGTCACTTTTGTGTTAGAAAAGTACAGTTCTGCATTGTAGGAATCCGAGAAAAGGCTTTGAGACATCCACCTCCGGAATCCTTGTGGTCTCCGGGTGTGTGAGCAGGGGACAGGGAAGCTTGGCCATCATCCCCTGTCCTGCCACTCAGAGGCACAGGCTGTCGGAATAAATACCTTCCTGGACCTCAGTCTGTTGTACAGGAGGAACATGGATGGGAAATGACTGGAGGGCCCCTGTGGGCTCCCACATGCTGGTTCCCTGGAGGCCGGGAGGGTGGGCTGGGGATTGTATTCTATGCTCTCCCCTGTCAGAAAGAGTGCTTCGCTTCTGGCTTTTTTGTTCAGCTGTGGCTTGGCAGAGGCTGAGCTTCAGCCCTTGGCTGTGATGTAGGGAGGTCTGTGGTTTGGTGAGTATAGCAAAATGTGTGCTTTTGAACTTTGTATGCCCCGGGGTTTCCTTCTCCTCTCTTTTCTTCCTTCTTCCCCTCCCTCTTCTGTCATTCCCTTCCTCTCTCCTTCTCCTCTCCATCTTTTTTTAAAATTACATTGCTGACCATGAAAATAGCTTCACATTTAAGAAAAGGACAAACCTGGCTGGGCATGGTGGCTCATGCTTTTAATCCCAACACTCGGGAGGCAGAGGCAGGCAGATCTCTGTGAGTTCGAGGCCAGCTGGGTCTACAAAGCAAGTCTAAGACAGCCAAGGAAATCTGTCTCAACCCCCACTGCCACCCCATGCCCCAAAACAAAAGAAAAGGACAAGCTACTATGTGGTATGACTGAGGCTGCCACCCCGTAAGTAACCCTTTAAAGAAGACCTGGGACGCATCCAGCATGAATGTAAAAATTCGAACACTTAGGTGTCCTTGTGTGCCTTGATAAATCCCGATTGGTTCAGCAGGTTTGGGGTGGAAGATAGGACTCTGCATTTCTGAGGAGCCAACAGATGCTGCTGTTCCACACACTCTACAATGTGAGGAACTGCATTAGAGGATTGAAGCCTTTGGCAGGCTGAGAAACACTGAATTAATGCTTATTTGATTTAATAATGCCCTTAAAGTTTACAAATGGCATCACTGAGTCTCCCTAAAGGAGGAAGAGGAAGTGAGAGGAGAAGAGAGCCCAGATATGCAAATTTCAAAGCAAACTGAACCACACTGTTACTCACAAGGGTAGGGACCCCAATTCCTATCTACCATAGGCCCTCTGAGCGCAAAACTCTGGGATGTGCACACTCTCACCAGACTTCCCAAACTGTGCCTCTTTTGGTCAGCCCTAGAATGAACCAGGTCTGTTTTTAACACTGGGAGTTTTGTCTCTTGGAAGGATGACCTGTCTCTTCTAGTTTATCTTGCTTCTTCCCTCCCCAGCCACGAGGAGGGGAAGGGTTGGGTGACAGAGGGAGGGAGGACTGTGCCTCCTCAGTTAGAAAGACACAGGACAGGGGGTTGAATGAGCCCCATATTTGGCTCCTGACAACCCTCTGTTACTGAGCAAGACTGGAAATGATATTTCAGCCAAGCAATGAACTGTGCACCATTTAATATACCTTTTTTAATTGGGCTGCACACCAGGGGCACCGCCTTAATGGTATTACGGCACCAATTACCTCATTAGGAGGAAAGAGCTGCTTTTATGATAGGTTTTGGAAATTAAAACAGCAGAGAAAGATCTCTTCCAGGGGGCATCACTGCTGGGCCCTGGCCCTGCCCAGCAACGTGCGTGGAATAAGAAGCCCTAGGGACCGAAGTCAGTCTGTGACACCTGTCTGGTCTGACCCCTCTTGGGACACCAGATCTAGAGCTCTCTGTGTGCTGTTCAGTTGGGAATGTGAACACCAGGACTCAGGCACTGTGCCGTGTGCAAAGGCCGCAGGTGGGCCTTCCTGGAAGTTCTGTTTCTAGGGCTGCACCTTGCAATCCAGCCCCAGGAAGCCAGGATGGGGTTTCAATCACACTGCTTTTTCTGACAAAGGCCTTGAGCAGCTCCCACGTAGGAGACTCAAAGATACCATTTGCAATCACTCACAGAGGGTCCTGATGACCCCAGCCAACCCTCAGATGCATGTGTTAGCTTCTTACATCTCCAAGGGTCAAGATCTTGGCAAAGCCTGGACCATCTGAGATTCCTTGCTTTGCTTCTCTGAACATATTACAGCTCATTTTCTCCTTCCTTCCTGTAATGGTTCAATAGTGGGGGTCAAGCTGGGTATCACTGTGTCCCCTCAAATGCTTGCCTGCTGGGTTCCTCATCAATAAAAGAAGAATGCTACCCTCAGATGTGAGCTGGGTGAATCTAGGTGAGGACGGGGTTTCTCTTTCTGGCAGCCTTTCACGGTTTCCTTCTCCGCAGTCGAAAGAACTCCAACCTCCAGATTTTGTGCAAACACAGGATTTATAGCAATGGTTTTGTAGAGTGTTCCAGTTTGCCAAGTTGATGATTAATGTGGTTTTCTTGCAGAGCAGCTTGCTTTTCCTGCCAGCCCAGTGAATTGCACGAAGGCTGTGCAGTTTCTGCTTTTCTTTATGTCACCCTGTGGAACTGGGAGATGGCACTGTGTTGCCCAAGTGGGAGAAAGAAGCCTCAGTTGGGAAATGGCAGACCTGGGCTAATCTGTAGAGGATTTCTTAATAACTACAGGGACTACCCTGATTCCAAGCCTTTGTTGGCTGTCCACTGCCTGCAGACTTCTCCGTGCGCCATTCCCATTCTCCATCATCTGGCTTTCGTGGAGTTTGGTAATCCTGGTGCTCTCCCCAAGTAACTAGGATTGCATGGCTCTAATTCTCTTTTGTGACGGTTACTCTCCAATCTAGCCTTGCTCCGTACTTCCAAGCAGCCTGAAACATTTCTCCAATGGTCTTGTCATTGCTACAAACTTAAAATATCCTCAGGTATGTCCATTAACTTAATCCCAAGACTCTCCCCATCCCCAGCTATATCATTTCAATCTTGGACACTTCGCTGGGGAATGGAAAATAACTGGTGAGACTCAGAACCGCCTGGTGTTCTTAGCTCATCTTTCCCAAGGACCCACTGCTTTGAAATACCCAGAGTGTAGTAGACATTAAAAACAAACAAACAACAAACAAACCCAGTTTTTACAGCCTATGTTATTTCTTCCTCCTCCAAATCAATAATAAGATGGGTTTTGTGTCTGGTTAAATCTGATGTGCAGGGGAAATTAGATTGTAAGCAAATACATTTATTAGCAATAGACTATAATTAGAACTGCTCCTTGGTAAAAAGAGGAATTTAAGCCATTTATATTTATTCTTGCTGTTGTTATATTGATTTTTATATCAGCCAGGTTGCTCCTTCCTTGCTTGCTCTCAGCCATGACCAATAACTTACACTACCCCAGAATTCTTTTCAATTAAAATATAATTACATCATTTTCCCCACTGCTGCTCTCCCTCCAACTGCTCGCTCCTATATATATATAATTTCATGACTAGAGAGATGACTTAGTCTTGACTTAAATCTTTATCTAGAATCTATTTTTTTTAAAAAGCTAGATGTAAAATTTGGCAGTGGTAGTGCACACCACTCAACACTCAGGAGGCAGAGGCAAGTGGATCTCTATGAATTTGAGGCCAGCCTGGAGTACAGAGTGAATTCCAGGACAGCCAGATCATCAAAGTCCTGTGCTGGAGAGAGAAGGACAAGTAGATTCCAGGCTCACTGGCGAGCCAGCCTACCTCTGCAAGGACTTCTAGGTCAGTGAGCAATGATGTCACAAAAGGGGAAGGGGGAGTTGGTTAACACCTGAGGAATGCCACTTAAGATTATTGTCCTGTGGCCTGTATATGCATGCACCCACATGCACACACACGTGTAGAGAGAATCTCTTATGTGATGTATGGAAGCATCACTTATCAATAAAAACGCTTTTGGCCAATGAGCTGAGGCAGGAAATAGAAGGTAGGACATCCCAGAAAGATGATGAGAGAGAATTCTGGGAAATACTTAGAGATGGGAGATTCACCTTGAAATGCTGAGGAGAAAGACATTAGAAGATGAGAAGAGGAAACCAGCTGAATAGCTAAACTTAGGTTAGAATAAAAGAGATAATGAGTTATGAGCTAGTCAGAGAACAAGCCAACGCTTATGGCTGAGGCATTTATTAATAAATAATAAGTCTCAGAGTTGTTATTATGAGAACAAAGTAGTGTGGGAAGAAAAGCCCAAAGTTACACACCTGTGCTCCTGCACACCACACACACACACACACACACACACACACACACACACTTTAATCAACTCAAACTGAAGAGAGCACTAGATTTTTCTTCCTAAGTACTTCGGAACAATTATCCTTAACTAGATTTGGGTCATTGATTGCAATTTTTCCCTCTTTGGAGTAGTAGTATTTTAAAATATTGTATTATAAATATATAATATAAATAAATAAAATATTATATAAAAATAAGTACTAGTTACTGTTTTTAACATTGCTTCCCCCCCCCCAGAATTATTATTCTGTATTTAAAGATTTCTTTACAGTCTGGCATGGTACCCACACAATCCAGGCACGACTTGGGAGGCAGAAGCAGGCAGATCTCTGTTGAGTTTCAGGCTAGCCAGGGCTACAGAGTAAAACCTTGCCTCAAAAAAAGAAACAAACAAACAACCCCTAAGAAAGTAAAGACTCCTTTAAAATCATATTTTTGGTAAAAGCTGATTTTAGTTATCATCATAAGCTCAGAACATTCCCATTTTTAAATATCGAGTCATCTGCCAGTATGACTTAAATTCATTTTTCTTTTTCTGGAAAGTGTGAATGACATGCCCTAGGAATTTCTGAGTAATGACAGTCTCTCTTAGATATGAGTGATAACTCAGGTAACTTTGGAATTCTTGACTAGCAGATAACATTTCTGTACTTGGAGCCAGAGATACTGCGGAGCATCAGTAAGTTGACTTTTTGTCCCTAGATAATTGGAACAATCTCTTCTTGCTGGCGACCTCAGCTGAGGGTAGGAGTTGAAGCGTCTGAGGTAGTTTTCCAAGGTGCTGAATGGAGTAAGATCTGCAGATGTACATTTTTATTTAGTTCTTTCATTTAGTAGTTCCCCAATTCACACTTCTGTTCCTTAGTGACATCATATTTTGATATTCAGGTGGATATGTTATAGTTTAGATAAAAACTGTATTTGTATCAGCTGAGGAAATTTTTACTTATTTCTACTTTCAGTTTTATTTTTTTTTTCCCTCCTGGGGTCATCTCTTACGTGTATTTTCAGTTCATCAAACCCAACCATTTTCTCTAAGCACTTTTAACCCCTTGGCTCTCTCCTCCCATTTCACCTCAGTGTTGGAAGGTTCTTTTCTGAATCACCGATTCCAACTTTTTGGCAAGGTGCATTCTGAAAAGTTTTGAATGAACCCTTTAATTTGCTATTTTTATTTTCATATTTCTTTTTATGTTTCTCCCTGGATTGGGAGGAGACTGGTTCTCTAGATACTATTATTCTCTACCAGCTGTGGTCCTGCTGTGCCGCTTCCAGCCTGACGTCCATGCTAGGCTGGAGCTGTATTGTCTTTTGTGTATTTTTATCTCTTCTACACCGGTGCTCTTTTCATGGCTGACTCTGTGCCTCTCGTCTTTCATCATTTGATTTTTCTTTAATTTTTTATGATAAGATAGTAGAGTTCTTCAGTTGTTTTTCTAGAAGCCGTAATTAGTTTTTGCTTCTTTAAAAAAAAAAAATCTTTTGTGTATTTTGAGTTCTGGATTAGAATTCTACCTTTTATAATCTCCAGGCTCATTTTCTTTGACTTATAAAAAATAATGAATGATATATATACTTTTCATGCTTGCTCATAAATAATGTGAGCACGCTTGCCTGATGGGTTTGAATTTATATGAGCACTTTGGATGCCCTGTTTTGATGGAGCCAAGAAGAGAAAAAAACTGAAATCAGGTGTAGTTGGGGTGGGGGTGGGGAAGAGGCAGACAGGAAGATGGATTACCCCTGGACTGGGAGGAGACTGGTTCTCTTGGCACTATTTTTCTCTACCAGTCGGGGTCCTGCTGGGCTGCCTTCCTGCCTGATGTCCATGCTAGACTGGGGCTGTATTGTGTTGTCTCCCTGCTAGTGTTGTTGACAATATGAAGTTTGCTTCCTTGGGATATATACATATTCCTGTACACATATATATGATATATATCACATATATGTATACATGTATATATATATGTATATATATTACACATACCTATTGCATATATATCACATATACACACATACATATATATCATATAACACACACACACACACACACACACACACACACACACACACACACACGATACACTTAGTCTGGGACCTCCTGACGCTGCTGCTTCTGCAGCTAGCATAAGTTATGCTGCTTAGATAACCTACAAGGCAAACTCCCTTTGGCCCTGTACACTTGACAATATAAGAGAAACAGTGTGCTCTGTGGGTTCATGGTCTTTCCACCATGTCCTGGCTGGTTTTGTGTGTCAACTTGACACAAGCTGAAGTTATCACAGAGAAAGGAGCCTCCCTTGAGAAAATGCCTCCATGAAATAAAGCTGTGGGGCATTTTCTCAATTAGTGATCAAGGGTGGGAGGACCCATTGTGGGTGGTGCCATCCCTGGGCTGGTAGTCCTGGGTTCTATAAGAACGCAAGCTTGCTGGGTGGTGGTGTCGCACGCCTTTAATCCCAGGACTTGGGAGGCAGAGGCAGGCGGATTTCTGAGTTCAAGGCCAGCCTGGTCTACAGAGTGAGTTCCAGGATAGCCAGGGCTACACAGAGAAACCCTGTCTTGAAAAGCCCCCCCCCCCCCAAAAAAAAAAAAAAAAAAAAAAAACAAAGCTGAGCAAGCCAGGAAAAGCAAGTAGTAAGGAGCATCCGTCTATGGCCTCTGCATCAGCTCCTGTTTCCTTGGTCATGATGCTTGTACAGGAATAGAAACCCTGACTAAGACATGCCACTTCCTGTAACCACCGCTATTTCTCTATAAGACCTAACCCCCCGCATCTACCTCATCGGGTTCCTTCTCCACCATCCAGGAAGGATGGCACCACCTTCCTAGCATGTAGAAGGCACACGTTTATTTTCATACTTCTTTTCCCTCTCCAGGGAGCTTTGACCTTATATCCTTCTCAGGATCATATGACAGGAGACGATAGCGTGGAGGAAATCAGGCCCTTGCCTGCAGATGTGTGACCAAGCTTCCGATAAGACTTTTCTTATTTTGATAGCACAGATTGTTTGCTATAAGTTTATTAAACGTAAGCTAAGTCTTTGTAGTGGAAAAGTAGAGATGTAAGAGCATTGACTGAGAGCCAAAGACCTAGGCTAGTGCTCCAACACCATTACTTATAAACCACACAGTCCCTCTTGGTCAATAATCTTCAATTTGCTCGTTTGTAAAATGAGAACAATGTCATGCATCGATGGGCGTATGGGAAGGATTTTTTTTTTTTTAAGCTTTTAAAACAAAACAAAAAGCACCAGAGCAGACAGCCCTCCATTTGCTTTTCTTGTTGTCTCATGTAAGCTGGGCCCATAGCAGGGAAGATCTTCCATAAATCTGTATTGGAGCTCATTTGAAATGAACATCTAGAAAATTCTGAAGAGTAATTGGAATGTAAAAGGGAGCAGTGGAGTCCGTGAAGGTGCCGTTGTTTTCTCCCCTGATGTCATGTTTACAGCCTTTCCTTGAACACAAAGGGCCTGATTCCATAGTCTTACATTATGTCTTTAATCTCTCCTTGAAATCCTGCCCATTCTCCTCACACTCAAATTTTATTACAAACGGTACCCTTTCAAAGGCCCTTTAGAAAATGTAATTATCCGTGACTCAGTGTCACTTCTAAGGCCATTCCTTGTTACTTCTTGGAAGCTACATAATCTATTTAATTTCCAAACGTCCTGGATTCAGGAAGGGGCTGGGGAAGGAGATCCTATAGGGTGCTTGAGGAGACTGTACTAAATTGGCCCGGATCATTTATGATGGGCAATCCAGCAGGTGTATCGATACCACCTACTGGGTGTTCTCTACTAAGTGCTGCTACATGGCTCCATTTCAATATTGTATTCTCAGACATGGGTTAGCTAGGGCCCCAGGCCAGGCAGAATCTATGAGGGGTTTGCGTCAGCATCAACAGCATTAGTACGGAATAGGTTTTGCTCAGGGATGGGAAAATGATGGAATGAAGAGCTTTGATATGTGCATGTTATTTCAGGCCTAAGTGTAAGACTCCATGACGAGTTCTGCAGAGGTTACGCAGAGGGCACTTCTAGACTTGGTTTTGAGAAGTCATTCTTTAACAAAAATTATTATTATTTTTTTAGGCCAGCTTAGAAATGCATATCGGATTAGAAAGGAAATCGTCAGTGCTGCTTCTTGGCGGCAGAAGAATTCAAATCAGGAAATCCTGAAGGAATTTACAACCCAGGCAATTCTGGAGTGGCAGATTTGTTCGTGCACTATGTGATCACTCAGAGAGGTCAATTTTAGTTGTGTCATTATTTACAGAAGAATAAAGTTCAACAGACAGACCAATCAGAGAGCATCCCAGGAAACAGGGGTTGGGATGAGACCTTGGAGTTGCACAGTGCTGTGTATAGGCTGGGGAGGAGGCAGGTGTAGCTCCTACTGGGATGTACCTATGGAAGGATGAGGGTCCCTGAGGGGTGGGGTGAAGGGAGAGATGGAAGGTCCACGAGAGCAAAGCTGCAGAGAGAGTTCTGAAGGTCCAATAGAGGATTTGTCATTTTGTTCCTGAGCCATGGTGTTATGTAGAACTAATGATATCAGGATTGCTCCTTTGAAGCTGTAATGGTTGACATGCACTGACTGGAGAGAGACCAGACTCAGAGTCTAAGGTGTTATCATTCACAAGTAGCTTTGGACAAGTGACTTAAACTCTCCAATACCCTGCTTTGTTTTGTCTTCTGTGAATGTGGTTTGTGAGAGAGGAGTAAAGGCACCAGCCAGGCCCAGCCTTTCAGGGTGTTCTGGGGTGGTCCATAAAGCTTAGGTGGGACCTGGAAATCCACATGGCTAATTCCTTATTCTGCCACATAGACTATCCTCGATGGCCACAGTCTTCTTTCATTAACTCTTGGATCAGAGTGGTTATGATAAACTTAAATTATTCACTAGTAATATTTTCCTAGGTATATGAAAAAATATTCTTTTTCTCAGTTAAAGTACCCAAGTACTTTAGTTTGCTCATCCAACAAGTTTTTATGGAATATTTTATGCACCACAGTGTGGTCAGTGCCAGCCTTCCTGTCCATATCGTTATTCAAAACGTATAAAGCAGAAACTAGGAACTCAGTTACAATGGGGAGATAAATCAGTACATATAGAGGAAATGTATTAATTTCATTGTTATACAGGTATTAGTTAATAAAGGTATGTGTGTGATACGTGTTTTTACTGGTTTCTAATTAACATCGTTGTATATAGAGAGATGCATATGCTATGGTTTACATCTCACTATTTCCTGCTTGAGGATTTCCTTGGGCAGAGTTTCTCTGTGTAGCCCTGGCTGTCCTTGGAACTCAATCTGTAGACCAGGCCAGCCTCGAACTCAGAGCTCTACTTGCCTCTGCCTCTCAAGGGCTGGGATTAAAGGCATGCACCACCACTGCCTACAACAAGGTAAGAAATCATGCTGTGCCATCTTCCCTTCTAATGAGGAGGAAGAAATCGGTAAGTCTGTGCTGGTTCTGCGCTTTAATTAAGTCACTATTGTATGCCATATGAATTTTGTCGTTTGAGCGTGTGAGAAATGTATTCCACTTACATTAACTGTGCATAGTCCACCTAAGCCTAAAGTAGAGGCTGATGAACTCATCTCATAACTTGTTCCTAAGAGACTCATCGTATGTAAAAGACATACACAGATAACTGATGTATAAAGCACAGCAACCAGTAGTAAGTATAATGATAACAATAAAAGAGAGAGAGAGAGAGAGAGAGAGAGAGAGAGAGAGAGAGAGAGAGA
>JADRCD010222981.1:7603-23016 GCA_019843815.1 Montemys delectorum
CATTTTCTCAATTAGTGATCAAGGGGAGTAGGCCCCTTGTGGGTGGTGCCATCTCTGGGCTAGAAGTCTTGGATTCTATAAGAGAGCAGGCTGAGCAAGCCAGGAGAAGCAAGCCAGTAAAGAACATCTCTCCATGGCCTCTGCATAAGCTTCTGTTCCTGACCTGCTTGAGTTCCAGTACTGACTTCCTCTGGTGATCAACAGCCATGTGAAAGTAAGCTGAATAAACCCTTTCCTCCCCAACTTGCTTCTTGGTCTTGGTGTTTGTGCAGGAATAGAAACCCTGACTAAGACAGTAGGCTACTTGTCTCATAGACACTCACACAGCTGCCAAAGCAACATCGTGACTGATATTCTCCCCAACAGCCTGGAAGAAAGGGCTCTTGGGGTCTTCTATCCTGTTACTTGCCAGTTATGTGATCTTCAGGCAAAGCCTGGTTGTTCTCATTAGCAAATGGGTTTAGCCATCCCTGCTTCACTCAGTTGGCATGGGTCTAATCAGAGAATGTATGCAAGGCTTACTAAAGGACCCGATCCTGAGACCTTCAGGACACTTTTCCACAGCTGGTCCAGTTGATTCAGTAGTCACAGGCTTCAGGGAATATAAAAGTACTAGACACAGCATCCAAGGCCATTACTGGTCTGGCTGATGTGTCCATTGCTCCTCCTTTCCCAGTCCATCTTCAGCGTGAGAGTTCAAAGCACTACTAGAAACCTTGCTTGTGAAAGGTGACCAAACTAGGGGACGAGGAATACAGGAAGGCCGAGGTCACATGTCTTATCATCACAGCAAATCTTAATTTAGGAGGGGTGCCTTACATTTTCATCAGGTCATAAAGCTATACACTAGGAATAGAATGGTCTGTGGTCCAGATTAAGGCTTTGACTTTTTTTTTAAATGCAGAAACCTTTCTGTTTTGACATAAGATGCTTAGATGGTCTCTGCCATTCACCACTTTATCTCCTTGTTCACTGAAGACTAACTCTCCTAACTCTGCTGCCTCCCCTGTCTGGGAACAGCAGCTGTTAAGACACATTGAGCAGGTAGCAGGTCACCTCATTGCAGTAACAATAGCAATGGACTACATTGGTGAGTCAGGTAAGGAATGTCCCTTGGGTTTAGGCAAACCTCACAGAAAACTCCACTAACAACCTAAATCAACAGAATGGTCGGTCACATGACATCGATTGATTTCAGGCAACATCAGTGACCAGTTCTACCAGCCACTTGGGTCGTACAGACCAGGCAAGATTGTGGTATACCCTGACAATGGTCCCATCCGTCCTTCATCTCATTTCCACAACTTCAGTTGATGATTCATGGACTAACTCGGTGGGGGTGGGGGGGTTGAGGTGGCACTCAGGTATATCTCATAACTCTGAGAGGCAAGGTGGCACATTGGAGATTGATAGAAAGAACAATGGTAAGAAGTTTGGGGGCTACCAACACTCCCCTACCATCTGTCCTGCAGAGCATAGAGCACCTGCTTCTAGCACCTGGCGTTGACATTTTGTTGCCTTGCTTTGTATCTCTTCCCAGAGATGAAAACAGAATTCACCTCAACAGCCTGCTCAAGACACCAGGGATAAGGATACTCTCTTGTAGCATGGAAACAGTGCACCCACACTGATTGGATGTGAAGCAATTGGAACCACGGAGAAGGGCAGAGGGTTCAGGACTAACGGAGGGTATGCCGGCTCAGGAAAGGTGGAGCTTCCGTGGCTAGCCCCCTCTGGGGGAGGATTGAAATTCAGGAGAGACTCTCACTGCAGAAAAATGCTGGTGAACTGCAATTGCTTGCTCCCCTTTGTGCAGGGATTCTAGGCCCCTTTGATCATTATTAATTGAACCCACCTAGCTCTAGCCTCTCTGTGTAGGAATTTCTCTGAACACTCTACTCGGTGGGCTCCAGAAAGCAGAGCCCAGCCTCTCCTTGGGAGGGAAAGCTGTGGCTACTTCTTCATTCACACCACTTCCGGGTGGGGTGAGGTGGCGGGAGGGCACAGCTTCAGGCTGCCCTGCTGTGCCTTAAACCACTGGGCATCCATCCCTCTGCAGCTTACTCTGGGCTTACTCCTGGCTTTGCAAGCGCGGCTGCTGCCACCATCAGGCTGACTTCGGGACTGCAATCTTCGGCGAAGGTCTGATTTCCCCAAACATTTCTGCTAACTCCCATCTCTGCAGTTGACTCTCTTAGAGGCTCAGCACCGTGTAAGAAAATAGCTCCAGAACCCAGCTTCCCAAAGATCTGCAGTTCAACGCAAACATGGAGTGGACCCCAGCATTTACAACCAAGGCAGAGAAAAGTGCAAGTCCCACAGTATAGGGAACAGAGTCACTCGGGATTAAGTGGCAGTTTCTCCTTAGTCTTCAGGGCAGCTAGGCAACAGAGGATGAGAGTCTTCTTGTGCAGTACTTGGATGCATACTTAGCTTTCTGTCCCCTGAATGCTTACTTACCCAGAGAGTCAACTAAACCCCAGTGTGACTCCGAAGCTGTCATAGCTTCCAGCATTGCCAAGGGTGACAGGTGGACTGTCACACTATACCAGAGTGAAGTCACCTGTGACATTTGCAGGTGACTGACAGAAATGGGCACTGACATGCATTGGAGAACAGAAGGGCACGGGGTTCCTTGCTGAAGCCCAAGAAGTGAGTGGCTTGCCAGGGGATGTGTCTCTTGGCAGCATCCCTGGTGGCCCGTGAGCATCCGAGAAATGGCTTTAAATAAACTTTAAGCATCCCCGAGACTCTAGCTAGCTTGGGCACTTGAACAGCTTTATGCGCACTGATATCACAGTTTCAAGTTTCCTCTGCTTTTTCATTAGCCCTTATATTTCATCTGATAGTTTTGAATTTATTCATAGACTTCTAGGTACCCAATAGTGTGCTAGACTCTAGCATGATAAAAGGTAGGATATTTTTAACAGCTGATTATGAAAAAAAAATTCCCATCACCTCCTTGATTTACAGATATCTAAAGGTGGAAATAGAGGTGGGGAAGAGAACAATGGAATTACACAAGTAACTTCTTGATTACATTTCAGCCCTGCTACTTCCCAGGGACTGGTGGCCTGGAAACCTTGAGCCTTTGGGGTACAGGAAAACTTCAGAAATGTGTCAGAGTCTAGGATCATAAATAAGTAGGACTACAAGGCTAGGTTACCTTCTGAAGGTCAACTCTGGAACTGAGCTCCTTGATCTTTATAAGGAACAACTAAAATCCCCTTTTAATGCTTGGACCTGGATGGTTAATACAAATTAAGCAAATATAGCTTAGTAGGAAAGCATTTTCATAGTGAGGCTCTGGGTTATTTCTACAGTTTTGAGAGATATGGTGGTGGTGGTGGTGGTGGTGGTGGTGGTGGTGGTGGTGGTGGTGTGTGGGGGATAGGGATGAGAATAAGATTTTCCTTCCACCCAGCATTTGATTTTCTCATGCACAGTTTATGTTGATGATCCGAAGCAGCCAGAAGCTACAAGCTTCTCCAAGAAACACCAACCCACACAAAACAAGACTGGGAAGAACTTTGATCAGACATCACCTTTCTAGGGGCTGACAGCATCCAACCTGCCTCCATTGCTGTTGTGATAAAATGAGGAGCTATTTGTGCACTTTATTTCTGAAGATTTGCATAAGTGCTAATTATCATAGCTGTCATTATGCAAACAGAGATAGTTACTACTATTATTGTCAACAATGGCCAAAAGAATTTGCTAGGTATCAAAGAGATCTTGAATGCATGATCTACCTCCAAGAAGAGCTATCCAAAACAACCCAATTGTTGCTAAGAGATGGGGTTCTGGACCACTCTCATGTCCTTTCTTACCAGTTGGCTTCCTGGATTCCTGATGACCTGAATTCTTCTCTGAACACCCACGATAGAGTCCTCCTCAACAGGCCAGCCTCAGACAAGACATTCAGAAATCCAAAGCTTTAGACATGCCACTGACTACTTCTTGTAGGACACTTAGGGGTTTTGTCTCTCCACTGAGCTTCCTGCCAGCTGCCATTGGTTCCTGGAGAGAATAGGCCACAGGGGACACTGGTAAATCTGAGGACATATAGTCTCTACTCCTGAATGGAAGGTTCCTTGGCATGGGAGACTTGTGAAGCATTTCTGACATCTGAATAAAGCCTTCTAAGATGCTAACTTGTCCCCACCCCCACCCCCATGCCTACAGTTTACTTCTTTTTGAGAACAAGAAAGACAATGACAGCAAAATACACCCGGGCAGCTTGCCTTCTTCCTCCCTTCTGACTTAATTGTTCCCCCTCAATGTTGTGTTTCCTCTGTCCCTGTATCCTTCAGGGGTCTTCAGAAAGAGTTAATTCCCATCCCTCATACCCTCTAACCACCCACGGTCCAGATGTCCTCAGCATTCCATGCCTCTGGTGCTTTGAGCTCTCTTCCACACCCCTTGTCTGCCTTCCCTTGGGTGGGCAGACCAACAGTTAACTAGGTTCCCCATTGCTATTCTATTGCCCACTTTCCCATATCTGAACATACCAGCCATAAAGACAGATGATCTGGAAAGAGGAAAGTGTACTTCCACTCAATTCTACAAGTTTTCAGCCTCAGGGAAATACAGGGAGTACCAAGAATAACAAGTGAATCACCACAGCTCTGATATGGAGAGGACGACAGACACTAAGCTACTAACCATCTTTTAAAGGTACCGACTTCATCCTATCAATCCACCCTTAAAAGATGTACCAAGTTATTTACAACCATGAACCAGCCAGCTTTGCCCTCCCCAAGGCTCCTCTCTCATTTCAAACACATCCATTGTAAGCTCTGCTGCTGAGTATGCCATATTCTCTTCAGTCTTCCTGTCTGTGCACACTCCCAGGTACAGCCTGGACTACTTGCTTCATGCTTTACCCAGACTACACCTATATATCTTTTAAGAGCAAGCACACATTGCATCTCTTCTGGACATCCTTTTAGGATGCCTTGGGCTGTCTCTGCTGTTTGTAGAGCATCATTCTATGGCCTTTGTGGATCTGTTGCCTGCCTGTCCAGAAATATGGCCTTACCTGTTTCCACAGCAGTTTCTGATATCACACTTATCACACAGTAGGCTTGAAATAAGTGCTACATGAATGGTCAATAGCTGAGCTTCTTGTCACAGAATACTATTTGCTCATAAAATAAGGAGCAATCCACTTTGTCCCCTGAGACATCAGACCCTATGGAACTCCTGAGGGGAAATTTGAAAGGGTAAAAACCATGTGTGTTTGCCCTCCTATTTTCAATTTCCATAATGCCATCATCAGTTGAGAAGAATCTAAACTAGAAACAGCCATCCAGTGCTTTCCCTCAAGGGAGCAGAACACCTAGGCTATTTAGCTTGATTGGTCTAAGACAGATTCATGCAAAATCTAGAGGTTTTAGTTTTAACCATCCAAATCCCAGAATTGGGCAAATTTGCTTGCCCTTGACAGTGGAGATACAAGCAGGTAGGTCTGTGTGCACATGTAGAAGGGTGTAGGACGGTATGTACAGACTTTCAGGTTGCCAAAGGAAACCTCACAGGGTGTGTGGGAAGTTCCTGGTCTTCCCAGGAAGGAGTTGGACGACTGTTTACCTCCCATTCACTAGAACCCACAACGGCCCCAGCAAAAGAACAATGGAAGGTACAACATCCACCCATGCTGGCCGCTATTCCAAAGCCTAAGCTTGTTACCAAGTAAACCCAGAGAAGGCTGACATTTATCTAATCCTCATCGTGGTGTTGACTGGGTACTCAATGAAACACGGTACGCTTGCCGAAGATATTTGTTTCCAAGCAGCTTATGCTAAATTGCCATGATATAAAGGAAACACTTATCCAATATTGACATTTACCGACTTCTAGAAGTATACTCCCAGAATACTCATTCTTTACCTCTCAGAGGGGAGAAGGGGGACAATGATAAGCATGGTGTTTGATGCTAAACTCTGCAAAGCAGGAAGTGGATCAAAGCGCATTTTGGTGTCTTCACTAAGTCTTCCTGTGACCTTTCACTCTATAGCACAGAGTGGGTTTGGAGGGATGTGTATGTGAGGTCAAAGCTCTGTCATGCTTAGTAGTAAAACTCTGGCAGAAAGCAGGGCTCATCATCCCTCATGTGCTTGGGAGAGAAGCATTTTAATGATCTAGAAGTATCTAAAGTCTCACTTGATGTGCATACCTAACTGGATAAATTCTGATTTCCCCTCAGGGAAAGAAAATGCCACACAATGACATATGGAATAGTGCTATGTGCCAGTGAAGTCGGCTCGCACTTCATTCCTTGAACTGGAAATAAAGCCCTCTTCTAGTTGCAGTTCCAGCGAAGCAGTGAGAGCCCAGGCACAGGGCACTGCCTAGTACATGGCTCCCCTCCCGATTACAGATAGCATTCACTGATGGCTCACTGAACTCCTGGCAATGGACAGCCCCCCCAGCACAGCTGCCCCAGTTGAACTCTGGGGATCTAAACTTCTGGGGTGTTCATTGGCCTTGAGTAAAACCTGGGGATGCAAGAACCACTGCTGAAGTGAGGATTGGTGCCATAGTGACTCAAGCTTAAGTAAAGGTGTATGCATGATCTCATCTAGCTTCTATTATGTTGGCTTAGAACATGGCTAGGAACAGACGGTCACCTTCAAGGCCTCTCTGTGTCTCGATTGACCTCAATTTTAACGATGCCTAAATTGTTTTTTTCCACCTAGAAATCATCATAGCATCTTCCAGTGGTAAGAGCTGCTTGCAGCTGAGATCCTGTGCTTGCCCACCTCACTCCTCCCACCTCCATTAAGACCTTAAAACAAGTATTCTTGGCCTTTCTCTCAACTCTTCCATCAAAGGCAATTTTATTTTTCCTCATTCCTGTTTCCAAAACAGTTTATCTTTTTTATCTCCTTGGAAGAAAAGTACTCTACAAATCAAAGGTATCATTAGTATTGTTATTATTTTGCTATTGAAATCTCTTGAATTCACTCTGGATTATTCATGTGCTTTTTTTGGGTCTGCAATATAATACTGCCTAAGTCACCCCTACTGGGCTAAACAAAAATGAAAAATTGCATCTTCAGGCCTAATCCATGGCTCCACCCCATCTCCTGCTGGTCCTGGCTTCCACCAACAGAGGCAAACACCCCAGGCAAGGCTGCTCCTTGGTACAATGCCTAGCTCACTGCTGCTATGCTCTGAGCCATATCCTCCTTCCTGTACCCATGGCATCCTCTCAGTGCCATGCTATGATGCTGCTCCCCCCGCCCCCAACACACACCCCTCTGCCCCTGGGGAGCTTCTTTTCTACCCTCAATAGATCTGAGGGCTCCCTGTTGGGCAGCAACCACTGAAGCCACCCCCATCCCCTACAGGCAGGCCCCACTTCCCCACCCAGAAGGTTTAGTAAAGAAGTAGTCTCATGTCCTTGGCAGTAGTGCTCTGACATTTCAAGATAAAAGAAGTGATTCTCCCTCCCCTAGATGCTATGCCACTGGAGTGCCAGGAGCAGGGAGGCTCATGCTCATCACTGTTCATCTTTCATTCTGGGCAAGGACAAGTACCCCTAGAGTTAAGTACCCTTGGAGCTAAGTACCCCCAGAGTCAAGTACCCCTAGAGTTGTTCACTCACAGTTTATTTTTCTGATTATCCTCTGAACTGAACCCCTTTTCCTTCTACTTTATTTTGGGGGCCCTGTCTAACATGTTTGTGCTCTTTACCCAAGCTCCTCCTCTTCCCTCCTTTCCCCATGAGAGCTCTTGGTAAATTTGAGCTTCTTGCAGAGGCTCCTCTCCTTCTGTGCTTCCTGTCACCCTTATGGCTCCTGCACCAGGCCAGCTCAACTCACCCAGTCTGTTTCCTTGGAGATTCAGCTTGTCTTATAACTCTGCCATCCAATGGCTATCTGGCTCTCTTTTGGATGTATCCTGATCATCAGGAGAGCAACTATTAAGGAGGTAGACCTCAGACAGATCTTCAGGTAGCAGATGCTACTCACAGGTAAAATGTGATTTTATTTTTACTCTAAATGTTTGGAGTAGCCAGGAGCATGGACATAAACAAAGCAAATGTGCATTGCAGGTAGGGCAGAGTTGGAATCCTGTGAACATCCCATCACTGGACAGGACATGACCCTCTGGGAATGCCAAGTGGATTGCCAGTACCTGGAGAAGACACTCTTCCTAGAGCATGTGCACTAGAAGCCACCATGTCTATACCACTGAACATTACCCAAACTGTCTGAGAACTGAAGATACAAGAGAAGCAGGGAGTCTTCAGTCCTGCTGAGACCCTATCCCTTCAAAGCCACCTAAAATATGTGTGCACAGGGTAGATGGAATGAGGTTGGAAGATTAAGGAGGGCATAGAAGGAAATGGCTTTGGTGAACTGAAATAATAAAAGGAAAAGATGTAGCAAGTTCTAAGTTTATGGATGACAAAGGAATCGGTTCTTCTTCACCCCGGGGCAGAACATACCGTTTCTCTGCAGGAGGCAAATTGTGCTGTGACATTATCGTTCTCTATACAAGACTTGGCCATCCTGACAGCTGAGGGGAGAGACATCCCCAGCAAGAGAGGAACTCTCAAACAGCATATGCTGGCAGCTCTCCATCTCCTATCAGGGCCAAACCCAGAGACACTGGCAGAGTGAGGACAGGAGACTGTCTCTTGGCTTTTCTACTGCTACCTTACGAAAGAAAGAAATAGGTGATCTCAATCTACAGGAGAAGGCCAAACTTTAGAAGAGGTAGGACCTTACTAACATCAACTGTGTTATCTTCTGCCCCCTCTCAAGGGTTGTGGAACAAACTAAAGGTGAATCAGTCAAAAATTCAGGAGGGCAAAGAGGATTGAGATAGACTTTAGGAATTTACCCACATGCTAATGAAAATTTCACAACATTGGGGTGCTCTGGGTCCTAGGAGAAAGATGATGAGAACTGCATTTTCAGAACCCCAAGAAGACACACAAATCCCCACTGGGAGAAGTGCTGGGTAGCAGACGTCAGGCCATGTCTTCAGTATGCCATATACAGTCCTAATGAGACCCCAGGCTCCTTGTTCTCTCTGAATGAAGGATTGTCCTGACCCTTTATACACTTCTGTGGGAAAGCATCCAGAGGGTTCAGTGTGTAGGAGGCAGGGTCCAGGCAAGTGTGGGGGGAGTATAGAGGGAGTGCCAATTGTGGTTGCAACCTCACTCTTGGTTAATCTCAGTGGGGCCCTCTTCCTCTAGAATCCCATGGGCTAGTCCTTCCATGTCCTGTTGAAGGTAGATCTGCTCTATCTAATAATTAACCAATGCATGACAGTAGGTATAAAGTGGTACTAGGATACACACACACGCGCGCGCACACACACACACACACACACACACACACACACTCACACAGAAGCTTCTGGGAGAATTTACAATGCTCCGAACAACACTCATATTTTTAACGTGTATTAAGGCCAGAGAGATGGCTCAGTGGGTCAACGTGCTTGCCACCAAGCCTGATGAACTGAATTTCATCCCCAGAATTTACATGGTGGAAGGAGACAACTAACTGCAAGTTCTCCTCTAACCTCTACACAGGCACCTTTACATCCACCTTCTTGAGAGCAGGCACACTCGCGGCGCGCGAGAGCGCACACACACACACACACACACACACACACACAAGATCTTGCTATTACATTGCAATGAACCAGTCAAACGTCTTCCCTCTTAGCTGTATGGCTGTGCTCCTACACTCATGATTTCTAGTGTTCAGAGCAGGAAGCTTAGGTTGCCCGGCTCTGCTCCATTCTCAGAGACTTTTTGAGTTTGCTTTGGAATTCTATACATCCATTGTTGGACATTGCATATCAAGTTCAGAACACCAAGAAGGGAGATGATGCAGAATGCATGGGGCTGTGGTTTCTTTCTCCTGCCTTCAGGGCTAAGAATGGACAAAACAGAGCATTTACCCTTGGTAGGTAAATATTTAGAGAGTCATATGAGGCAGTCAAGAAATAGCTTGGTACTGAGAAAGGAACGACCACAGTAGAAAATACATTCTGAAATGATTCAGTCAGGCAGGGAAGCACTTAGACACCCATAGGCTTGTCATGCCAATCTGAGAAAGTACTGACCAAGCGTCTAAAAATACAAAAGACACACAAAAACTTGCATGAGATCCATGCAAGTGTGTGTGTGTGTGTGTGTGTGTGTGATGTAAGGTCCCCTTCTCTTACAAATTCTATAGGAAACTTCCCAGGTGAATTAGTTAAGAGGCAAAGGACAATGGGAGTCACTATTCTTGTGTGTATGTTTGTGGAGTAGGCTTATGCAAGTGTGCACACATTCCATTGGTAATATAATCAAACTTGTCTCCCTCTACATCAGGATGCTGGGGTGGTTCCTATTTGTCTAGTGTGAAGTTTTTGTTCAAAGGCTGTTTGTCTTCATGTTGCTGTAGAGGGTCCTGGGGGGGATGCACACACCCATATGAATGTGTGTGTGTGTGTGTGTGTGTGTGTGTGCGCGCGCGCTTATTATAAATCTGCATAGACATGCTTTACACATACTTCTAAGGGGAAAGGTCCCTCAATTTTAATCAGGAGTGATAACTGCAAAGTTTGACCTGCATGGATAAGTGGGAAATGTACAGTGACAACAAGGACCAGGAGAAGAGAGAAGGAAGCTTGGTTTCACTTATATTTGGCTTCTGACAAGAGAAGCAAGGGATACACAGTGTTTGCTTGCAAAGGCAGCCACCCATGGTGATGTTCTGCTTTCTCGAAAACTTTTACCCTTAATTTAATCAACAGATGGATGTTCTCTGTTGTGGATTTTTCTGAGAGAGTCCTGTCCCTCCAAGAGCTGTGCTGGCACACACACATGCTGCCTCAGATGGCAGAGGTGGCATTGGCATTCCAAAGAGTGGGACGGAACGGGTTTACTTGGCCCCTTCAGTCTCAATTCCACAGGTGACTGTTGATGCCTTTAGCTAAGTAAGCGCTTAGTTCTCCTTCCACCACGACCAACCCCATGACTCTCAGTGGCAAGGAGCCCAGAGGTAGCAAAGTTCTTTCTGGAGAGTCCACCTGCTAGGCTGCCGAAAGGAAGCAATCAGCTCCAGGGGCGAAATTCCATTTCATATACTTAACCCAGTGCATGGTAGGATTCAGAATGCATCCTTGCTCAGGGAAACGGGTGACATTCAGTGTAACTCTTTCCAAGCTTTCTTTCCCCCAGTCGTTGTAAATGCCCGCCTCAGTACGTTCCGTAATCGCATCCCTTTCTGCAACTATGCAGAGCTCGCACATTTGCTTTAAACACACCCGGGCAAGTTGGACCTTATTGAAGCTGAAATCTCCACCTATACCGGGCTCACCTTTTCCAACCTGGCTATGAAGGCGAGCAGGCACCCCGAAGTTCCGAAAGGCCTGGCCACACGGCTGCTACCTAATTAATATACCGAGTGCATAAAGAACTTACATGCATCCGAGAACTTACATTGAGTGGGACGTGGAAAAGAGAGACGAGAAAGTGCAGCCTGCCCTGTTCTCCCAGCCCCTTCCTTCCGAAGGGAAATCTACAGTACCATTGTGTTGCGTTTGCAAACGGAAAGAAGCGACGCTACTTACTGCCGCTGGGCCGGCACCGAGACCCGCAGCCAGTGCGAGTTCCCGAGCCTGCCCACCTCCCAGCCCTCAGCCTCCCGCGCCCTCCTCCTCCGCCTCCGCCGCCGCCGCCGACTTTGCTCCAACTCCGGCGCGCCGGGTTCCTACCTTGACTGAAGAGGAAGAAGCAGAGGAAGAGCAAATCCAGCTGGAAAGGTCTCATTCCTCAGCGCGCGGGCAGCCGGCGGGGCAACTTGGGCGTGCAGTTAGTTTCTCTTCAAGCGCGGCGGCTGGGCTCGCGGTGCTCAGCCTCCGCCGCCGGTCCTCCGGGGTTCGCGCCGACCATCTATCTGTCAGTCGGTCTGTCCCTCCTCCGGTCCGCTTAGGTCTCGTTGTGTCTCCCGGTAACTGCAGGCAGCCGACACCAAATGCTTGTTTTCAGCCGCCTCGGGAAGCCGGGATCCTCAGCAATGTCCCTACTCGGAGCAGATCCATTCTCTGGCTCTTGGCATCCCAGGCACACGGCTTCCTCTGGCGGGCTCCTCCCACAGCGAGCGAACGAGCTAGCGAGCGGGCGAGCGAGCAAGCGAGTGACGAGTGACAGAAGGGCTCCTTTCACAGAAGCTGGGGCGGGGGGAAGAGGGAGGGGAAACAGGTCATAATTAAAGAGGAAACACTTGGAGAGGGGAACGCTTTGCAAAACGGGAGGGTTGCAGAAAGGCTGAGCTTTCCTCCTTTTCCCTAAACAGGGGGATATTCTGCTTTTGTTGCCATTATTGACCAGAACGCGTAGTGAGCACCGTGCGGAGCTGTGACTTTTTGTTCACACGATGTAATGTTGTGAAACGGGAGTGAAGTTACCGATGATTAGACTCGTGCACATGCATCAAAATGTGCCTGCCTTGCTGTTGCACTAGGGACTGGCAATTGGGCTAAAAGGGAGTAGGGAGAGGCCAGCAAGGGTGCCTCTTTCCCCAGCAAGGACTTGGTCAGTATGTGTAGCCAAGACTAGGGAGTTGAGGAGATAAGCACAAGAAGGGCAGGCTTTGCGTTTGGGGGACTTTCTTGGTGTGTGTGTGTGTGTGTGTGTGTGTGTGTGTGTGTGTGTGATGTGGTGATGGTGTGATAGTGGTGGTGGTTTGTGTGTATGTGTGTGTGGGTGTGTGTGTGGGGGGGGGGAGTTGGAGGAGTTGATAAGCCCTGGGTGTTTGGTTCTTAGTTTGCTTGCACTGCTCCTAGGAAACAAAATGCAAGAGTAAGAGCAAACGCAGGCAGGTTTGTGACACATACCTATTTATTACTATTATCCCAGTCTGTGTCTCTCCTAACAAGGACAGGCAGCAGTCTGTCTTTGCATTTGAACCTCTCTCCTCTAATGAGCACTCCATCACTCTAAGGATGCCTTTTCTCCAAAAGGTGCTGTGTGTCTGATTGCCAAGGAGAGGCCAAGGTCACAGGCAACAATTTCTCAAGAACCTGCAAGTCTTCTACCTGTCATGAAATCCACACTCAAATCAAACTCCATTTCCTCCAGGATAGCACTTATCTAGGTCTATTTACTTGATACACATTTAGGTATGCCATGGAGGGAAGTAAAATTGGCCATGCCTCCAGGAGCTTGTGATCCAAAGTGGAAGTTGAGTACACACAAGACACAAACTCTAAGTATCTTACAAAGGAACACATAAAATATATGCAATATTATAGAGAGTGGGTGAAGGGGGACTGAAGGAAGAAATGGGGAAAATGAAAGATGCTCTCTCAATGTGCGTCATTCAACATTCAATTATAAAATCAATCATTACTTTCTGCAGTCTTTGGACCTTTGGGAGTCCTTCGAGGGATCCCTTACCCTTCCATCAGTATTACAGTATACGGGGGCTTTGCTGACTGCAAGGCATATTCCAACTCTGAGTTTCCACGTGGATGTTAACAAAAAAAAATGTATCTTAGAATTTATGAACCACAAAGAGGCAGGGACATATGCATAAGTGTGTACTGGTAGGAGCTGACACCTGGTAGTGACATCAAAGATCTATAAATTAGTAGGTATATGCTTCGTTGACTTTTCCATTCTTAATATAATAGTTTAACTACATCTCTTAGAGACTGTTAAACATATCAAAGGGAAATCTATAAGCTGGTCTGTGTGTATGTGTGTGTGTGTGTGTGTGTGTGTGTGTGTGTGAAGATGTTGAATAACAGAGGCAACACTATCAGCCAAATTTGCAAGGCACAGAAGCAACATTAGCATAGCCTTGGTCCATTAGCTTGGCTTAAGAGATAATGCAATAAAACACAAGCGGTAAATCAGAAACACACAAATATGGATACTAATCCCAAGTAGCATATGCGATATGATATATGAAGGCTGAGGATCTGGTATGTATAGCACTGTACATCAGCAGCAGTTTTTCACTAAATATTCAGGGCCAGGGGAGATGAAAGTTCCGAGTCCCACTTCAAAGGCCAAACCATGCAGAGAAAGAACCTGCTAAGATGTAGAAGGAATGTACCTGCCCAGGCAGCATTTGATATTTTAACTAAAGATTTATCTTCTCTCAGCTGTTGGTTAATTTTCATTGCAAGCTTCTAAATGGCCCGCGGCCCAGGTTTAATTCAGCCCCTCTGGGGGAAATATTACAAAAACAGGGTCATGAGGCCAGTGAAGTATGCAATACACGACTGGTCGTCAGAAACACATAGCAGTGTACGCTCACCATACCGAGAAGGCAAGCTCACTCTTGGGAAGAGAGGAGTGGGAGTCCAAGGTTGGAAGGACCACGCTTTGCTTTGGAGCTAGTCTCCAAGATCCACCTTGTGACCCCCCCTACCCTGTTTTTGGGCCCCCCCCTTTTCTAGCCCTCCGGGGGGGGTCCCCCCCCCCCCCCGACCCTGGACCCCATTCACTCCCTCCGTCAGCCTCCGGTCTCCTGCAGAAAGGGTAAAAGCTTGGATTAAGTAATGAGCTGACTGCTTCTAAAAGGACCAGGAGGCGTTTAAATCCTGAGTGCCGGAAAACCAACGGCAATCTTCCGCGGCTACCACGTGGGGCAGAGAGAAGGCGAGCGATACCTGCAGGACCCACAGGCTGCCGGGCTCTGGCTCTGGCGCCGGCCCGGACGGAGGCCCCGCCATCTCCGCCCGCGCAAGCTGGCGGCCTCCCCTCCTCCGGGGGCTCGGTTAACCTCCGGGCGCTGTAGGAGGGCCTGCACGCAGTTTGCTGCGAGGGAGGAGGGAGGCAGGCGATGAGAGGACGGCTCCACCTGATGGAGAAGCTTGGAGAGTCCTTAGACACGTAGTGCGCGTCCAAGAGGAGAAAGGAGAGCGAGCACCTCCCCTGCAGGCAGCCTCACCGTCTAGGGGGTGATACGCAGAGGACCGGGTCTCAGGGCACAAAGCCTACGGGAATAGTAGCTATCAAGAGATAGCAGAAAGCCAGCAACTTGGGAAGCCGCCTAAATTCAGCTTTCAACACAAGCAGACTCCAGGTCTCCTTGGAGTCCACCGAGCAAGGCTGAGTCCCTTACCAGCAGGTGGCACCCTCTCCAGCCTTTCTTCTCCAGGTTTATAGCCTGGGAGGGAGACTGCATCAGGCCCCCGGACCTGGTCCCCAGGCCTTGAGCACCAAGCGCTCTGTCCTTTGAACACCCCTGTCCAGCCACCTCCGCTTAGTTTCCTGCGTGGTAAGCGGGGGGATCTCTCAGAGAGCAGCGCGCAGCTAGGTGCCGGCAGAGAATCGCACGAAGCTTTCAGTTCTGCGATTTGCTGCCCAAGAAGTTGCAGAAGGACCAAGCCCTATGGGATAGCTTCCAAATCCTGCTGTCTAGCAGTGAGCATGT
>JADRCD010222981.1:31923-45205 GCA_019843815.1 Montemys delectorum
AAGAAAGAAAGAAAGAAAGAAAGAAAGAAAGAAAGAAAGAAAGAAAGAAAGAAACAAGATGTACAGGCTGCTGTCCTGAAGTACCTTCCAATCCAGTATAAAGCTATAAAAATTGAGGCATTATTTGAGTTGGCTGCTATTTATGCCTTCATTCAAATGTTCTTGCTATAAATATTTATGGAGCCACCTGAGTACCAACTTTGCATCAGGCACTATGTGTGGCCACTGGCACTACAGAAATTTAAATGGTACACAAGTGTCCTTAGAGATCTGTTGCAGTCTGGGAGAGGTAAAAGGGGGCAATATAAACTTCAGCAGGAAGCCAAAAAGGATCCCAGGAGAGGAAGGCAGGTACTCTGCAAAGGAAGCACTTAGCTGTTTCCCAGCTGCACTCAGCTGGGCCTTTGAAGCGGGAAAGGACAGGCTTCAAGCTGGAGCTTGTCCCACCTGAGTCAGAGACCCTGGTACCCTTTGCCTTCTCATCCTCCCAGAGCACAGTGATGGAGGAGAGTGGGGGAGGCATCATGTAACAGAGGAGATTAATTCCTAATTTTGATTTCCTTTGAAGCGTTTTTACTTGCCTGAGTCAAACTTGCTGTGGAAGATGATTCATTACCATCTATTTTAAATCACGATCAGGAAGCACAATGACACCCTGAAATGACAGGGAATGTATTTCAAGAGAAGAAATTTTTAATTTTTTTAAACTTTCTCTTTTGAATAATTGGGTTTTTTGCCCCTTGTAGAATATACTGGAAAGAAAAGTTCTAAAAAAAATGTTGAGGAATTTACTATCAGTTATAGAATCCACATATTTATACAAGCAAAATGTAGTAAAAATATTTTCACTTCTTAAGAATCAAATATTATGGAGGCATGTTGATTACAATGAGAATATATATATATATATTTAAACTTACCCTCTCCCTACATCCAACTGCAGAGAAAACAACTACTAACAATTTGTTACGAACATTTCTGGTCTTTTGCTGGGCATTTCTGTACACATATAAAAATAAGTGCCTATGAACATGCACATAAAGGGAGTCACATATAATATGTATTATTTTGCAATTACATCTTCCTCGAATTTAACAATACATCTCATAGATTTTTCCAATGATATTCTGCTTTAATATGCCTGGAGGAAACAGAAATTGAAGCATTCATTTCCTTTTGCGCTCTACTTTCCCAGGGAAGACTACCTTCTTTCATCCATATCTGATCCAGGCTCCCAATGAAGCAGTAATTGCTGGCCAGGTCAGGGAGAGGGGGCAGGGAGGGACAGGGTGAAGCACACGAGATAATATGAAATACAATGGATTGCTATGTTTTAAAGTCTAGCCCAAATACAGCAAATGGAAACTGGGCTGAAATTATTTTTTTGAAACTTTTAGAAAAACAATAATAGACTGGCCCTGAGGAATCAGATAGTCCTGACCTCAACTGTTGACTGGCAAGCTCGTATTGGCTGATTGTTCTCTATGTGCAAAACTTGTCCAGTTGCTTTAGTGATGTTCTTCCCAGCACTGCCCCTCCATTGAGGAAAAAAAGTAGAGAGAGAAAGGGAGGTAGGGCTAGGGGAACCTGGAAGGGAAAGGGGGTATGAGAAGAAAAGTGGAAGTGGTTTAGGAGGAGGGAGTGTGGGGAGGGAGGGGAAAGCCTCCATCATCTGGAGGCATGTAGTCAGTTTCAAGTACCTCTCTCATGTGGTGATTGGAGACCTCATTTTGTCAGCCATCCAGAAGGAGAGAGAGGAAAAAAAAAAACTTCTCTGGAGTTTTTCCCAGGCTCGTCTGCTTTCTACACTCATACTTATCCTCTGTCGAGAGGGCTCAATCTTGGAAAGCATTCTCATATATTTGGTTTTAGACTCAATTAACCAGAGGATTTGATCCACAGGTCCCTGAAGTCTTGTCCCTTTCTTATCTCCCCAAACATAAGCAATCAAATTTCTAGAAACATTGATTTTATATCAGTAAAGGAGATTGATTCTTGAATGTGCAAAATATAAAAATATCTTGATACAGAGACTGAGAAGATAGGTCAGTGGGCAGAGGCACTTGCTGCCAAGTAAGATGACCTGAATTTGATTCCTAGGACCTTCCTGGTCGAAGGAGAAAGCAGACTTCCCAAAGTTGTCCTCAGAGCTCTACATACTTGCTGTGGTACATGTGTATGCATGCAGAGAGAGAGAGAGAGAGAGAGAGAGAGAGAGAGAGAGAGAGAGAGATTCACACACACACACACACATGTGGTTTAGAATTTACCTTACTGTAGTTGGAGAAACAAACAGAACTTCTAGGTCTGTGGTGAAGATTCACTAAGTCCTGGAGAACACAGGGGAAATACCACCAGGGTTTCTAGGGAAATTATCAGAGAGAACATACATGGGGAATAGCTGAAAAATGCCAAGAATCTTTACATGGGGAAGAAACAATGTTGATTTTGTGTAGGGACCTTGGCAGAGAAGTCAGGGAGATTCCTGGCATAAGATAAGGTGTGCTTGGCACTTGTGGCCTGGAAGGAAGATGGTTCAGCTGTTAAGAAAACTAACTGCAGCCAGGCAGTGGTGGCATATGCCTTTAATCCCAGCACTTGGGAGGCAGAGGCAGCCGGATTTCTAAGTTCGAGGCCAACCTGGTCTACAGAGTGAGTTCCAGGATAGCCAGGGCTATACAGAGAAACTCTGTCTTGAAAAAAAAAATAAAGAAAACTAAGTGCTCTTGCAGATGACAGAGGTTGAGTTCCCGGCACCCACGTGACAGCTCACAACTGCCTGCAATACACTTCCAGGGGAAATGATACCACTTTCTGACCTCTGTGGGCTCATGCATAACATGCGATGTATAAGGTACACTCATGTATATATACACATGCACACATAAAATGCAAATAAATAACTATTAAAAGTAGGTGCACCCAGATGGAACTCTAAATGACATCTCATAAGATGACTCTTTAGAGCAGTGGTTCTCCTCCTGTGGATATCAAACCCCTTGGGGGTCAACCTACTCTGTGACAGGGTTCATCTGAATCCATTGGAAAATACAAATATTTACATTGTGATTCATAACAGTATAAGAATTAGAGTTAAGAAGTTGCAAAAAAAATAATTTTATGGTTGGGAGTCATTACACCTTGAGGAGCTATAGTAAAAGGTAGGTTAAGAACCACCGGTTTAGAGGGTCTGTATAGGGTTAAATGGATCAGTGTGGGTGTTATAAACACTATCCGAGGTGCAGAATCAATGGTAAGTTGTTATGACTCTCCTTACCCTGCAGTGGAAAAAGAAGGGGCCAGAGTTAATGAGCCGTTAAAGAATAGGTTCATTGGTGTGTGACCACCAGCAGTAACTATTGCTCCACAGGAAGGGAACATGGAAGAGACACTTGCCTTTCTTCCCAGCACTTCTATCTCTCCTGGTGTCTCTTAATCTAAACCTAGGTAGAAGACAGGAAGAAAAGGAACCTGAAGCAAAATCCATGGAGCCAGCACCTCAAGGCACAGAGACAAATGAAGGTGGTGACGGTGAGGAGGTGATGGCTAAGAATCATTTCTAATGGAGATTTAGACTGGAGACTAAGACTGGTCAAGGGAGAGAACTGTGGTCAGGATTAAATAAAAAAAGAAAGTGCTGCCTGTGTCATCCCGTGTCATTGGAGCCTGAAGATACAGAGTAAGCTACCTGTCACTGATTCTTCAGAGCCCAGATCCTTTATAGATAGCAGGGGCTGACAGCGACTTCCGGACACAGGCCCCTGGCTCTAGGGATAGAGCTAGACTACTCCAGGGAGGTGGGGGATGTCAGCATTTTTTACAGACACACAGGAGGATGTGCATTTTGATACATTATCAGCCATATAAGCAAAGTAGAAAGGGATGATCGCAATTACAAGCACTTAAGCATTTACTTTGGCATGCAGAGTTTTGAACTTTGTCCTGGATATAGCGACAGACACAATGCGATCCTTGCTTTATTTCCTGAAACTCATTGTTCAGAATGAGCTGGGTATGGTAGGTGATTATAATACAAACTGGGATGAAAATAGCGATGCAACATGTGCCAGGAGAATAGCAAAGTTGGAAGCTAGTTCTGACTGTGAACATAAAAGAAAACAGACCAAAATTTCACAAATAGAGGCCAGTGATGATGTGGGTGACGGGTGAAAGGCAGAGATGTCCTTGTATTTATAGTGTGGCAATGGCTGGGACCTGTGAGATTAAGACTCAAAAAGTCACTTGAGGTTGGACCACAGGGTTCAGGACACAGTGCAGAGGCATATGGGACTGAGTCAGTCAGTTCAATATTTCTTTCCCTTTGATCTTATTTCAATTGTCTGGAGAAGTGTAGTCTAAGGGCCCATGTGTTGAAGTCTTAGGGGTGAGTGTCATTGCGAAAAGTCTTTTGGTTGTCGAGGCAGTATCCGTAAAGAGCATTGTGAGAACTTTTGGTCTTTTCTTCTTTTCTTTCTGGCTGATGAAGTGAATGGTTTTGCTCCTGCCATTTTGGCCTACATTATTTCAAGGCCTAAACAATGAGGACAGCTGATTACAGAATTTAACCATCAAAAGTGTGAGTTAAATAGTCTTTGTCTCTGTGTCATGTATTGGACAGTAACAGAAGTGTGAGTAACATACTATCAAAGCCCCCGCTTTCTTTTCAGAGAGATGCGTTCATTTTTATTTTATTATTATTTTTTATTTTTTATAAAAACCATGAGCTTCCTCAAGTCATGTTTACAGCTACACAAGCTTCATGTGACTTCACCCTCATGGGTAAGTAGATACTCACCAGGCAGGTTTCTGGAAAAGTAATTGTACAGGCAATAAAGGGACTCAGCTGCCCTCTCCTGTGCCTCTGGCTCTTGTCTCTATTTGGAATTTGAAGCCTGATGAAGATCAGGCATATTGTGTTCTTGGGAGAGCAGAAAAGGAAAGAGAAAGAAACAGGATCTTTGATGTCTTCCTGGAGCAGCTGCTTCTGTCTTGCAGTGTCTTTTCTCTGACTTTTTATTTCATGAGAAAAGAAAACCCATAGTTATCTTTTTTGTGGAAATGAGTTGTGTAGACCAGTCCAGAAAAGTGAACACTGGAGTCTTTGGTGCAGATGTTGGAGTCCCTGGATCCTAGGGAGTGGCAGAGCAGACCTGAAGTGAGTGAACTTTACCTCTAATGTAGATGCACGTCAGACTGAGTGGTCTAGGGTTGGCATTGGGGGATCTGCCTACTCCAAATCTAGCTCATGTCCTTGCTGGCCAGGTGGATCCAGGGACTCACTTAGCATCCTCACGTTGAAGACATGGTTTTGTAGGAGGTCTCAGAAGGACCATCCAACTCCATGGGCTTGACTTGACCAGTGGTGGCAGGGGCTGTTTCCAAAGTGACAATATAGAGCCAGCCAGCCAGCCACACAGTTATTCTGCCATGTAGAGGTAGAAAGTAGTGGGGTGTACCAGAGGAGTGTAGATGTAGGAAACAGTGCTGCTTGTGAAATCAATGGGTCTCTCAGCTCAACTGGATGGAAGCTGTGCTACACAGAAAAACTGTAGCTGAGCGACTCAGAAGTGAATAAAACACAAGGAATGTCAAAAGACTGATTGTTCTTCGATATTACAAAAAGTTAGAACAGATTTTTTTTTTCTTCTAAGATGTAGAATCCTGTGTACCCTAATCTCACACTCTTGGGAAGTCAGAGATGGAGATAATAAAAATAACTTTGGTTCATGTTACACGCCTCCCCCCAAAGAACCCAACACATGTTTATATGGTTGTTAGTTTATCATCGCCATGCCCTTGCACAAAGGAGAAGTGAGACGAGTGCCCTCCTCTTTTTCTCTCTCTCTCTCCCCCCTCTTTCTTTCCCCCTTCTCTCTTTCTGTCTCTTTGTCTGTCTC
Organism: Montemys delectorum; assembly: GCA_019843815.1. NCBI lineage: Eukaryota > Metazoa > Chordata > Mammalia > Rodentia > Muridae > Montemys > Montemys delectorum. Next base: position 37,821 of record JADRCD010222981.1, read on the forward strand.
TTTCTGTGTCTGTCTATCTTTGTGTCTCTGTATGTGTGTATGTGTCGGTCTCTGTGTCTCTGTCTTTCTGTCTTTCTGTGTGTCTTCTGTCTCTGTATCTCTGTCTCTGTCTCTCTTTGTCTCTGTCTCTCTCTCTCTCTCTGTGTCTGTCTGTCTGTCTGTCTGTCTGTCTGTCTGTCTCTGTCTCTGTCTCTCTCTCTCTCCCCAAAGAGACTGTTGTCTGAAGGACAACAATTGGCCCACAATGCCAAGGCCAGGTAGGTAAATTAGACTGGAATTAGACTCTAGTGACTAGAGAACAAGCCAGCCTAACTCTTGACCTGGGGGTACTCTGGAACTTAGAGATGTGAGGAAAGCTAAGATTTGAATGTTCTTTTGATGCATATTAATGATTCTGAATGCATAGTCTAATAAATTCTCTCTGCCTCTTCCTTTCTTTTGATACACTGTGTTTCTCTCTGGAGTCAGACCTTGAGGCTCGAGTCTTACCCAAAGCTTTACATTGCATACATTAAGAACAAGACCAAGGATCCCCTGCCTCAGTTCCCCCACACTGATGGGGTGCTATGGAGGTGAGTTTTCTTGGCTTGCTCTCTGGGTTGCTTACCTGCTGATTCCACGCATTCTGAAAGGTCAGCTCTCCATTTTGAATTGTTTTTTTTTTTTTTTTTTTTTTAACCTACATTTAACTACACTTCAATCTCATACACAATCCTTTCCCCAGACTTCTCTTACAAACAATGGGGCAGAAGTGGTATATTTTAATCCCAAAATGGCATCGGAAAGCATTCTGCAATGCCGCCAAGCCAGCACTTTCAGAAGCATCTGACGATATTAATTTCAGTCTATTTCCTGAGGTTTGCAGGAAACTCAAATGTAGAAAGCGCTGTGGCAAAAAATTAAAGCTTCGTGGGGGAAAAGGAAGATTGACAGGAAGCAGGGCTTCAATAGGACAGCTTGCAGCGAGTAGAGCTGTCCTCTTTTCTGCATATCAACATATGTGCTGGGAAAAATAGCTGCCTCTCCTTCTTGCTTCTCTGAGATCAGGAATGACCTTGTCTGTATGCTGTAGGTATGTAACCACTGGGAAAACATACACAGGATGATGCTTTGGGGCCAGACATCTACAAAAACACATTTTCTTTCCATTTTTCATCAACTAAAAAGACTCTGAAAGGATGATATGATCGGTTAGTTTTATAATCTGTGCTTATTGGGGGGTGGGGCTTGATGTCCGCAGTTCACAAATGTTTTAAATTTAATCCTTTAGAGAAAGAATTTTTTCTCTAAAACATCCACATTCAAAGGTGACTCGGAACAAATCCTACCCCGGAGCATCCTGTCTCTGGTGGTGGAAGGATATTTCTCTGCCTGATTCTCTTTTGCAGTTGGTGATGGAGCAGGTGTCCTTGGCTGCTTGAAGCCAGCCTTCCCCTGCAGTGCACCCTCTCAGGGTCTCTTCCTCTTTCCCACCAGTAGGTGGATGCAGTTCTGCTCAGCACAGGCAGGATGCCTAGCATGTTCACTGGTGGGCTCTGCGCAGTCTTTGAAATGGCCAGAGAGAATTCACAAGTATGTCATTAGTGGGTCACCTGTCAGGGCGGGAGCTGGAGCAGGACAAGTACCATACCCTCCAAAGATACAACAGCCCAGCTGCTTACCTGCACAGTGACATGGTTTTAAAAGTAAGACCTGGTGACTCTCGTCTTCTCCAGATGTCTCTGCTTGTTGCTACAAGATTGCTGAGGGCTACATGCCAAAATCTGGAAACTCATGTGAATCTGCAGCTTAGTGCAGAAAAGAGGACCCCTTGGCATTCAAGGAAAGATTAGAATCCTTGGAAAACACGCAAGGAAACATGGGTCCCATGAGGGCGGACTCTCTGCGGGGGCCCACCTTGCTACAGGTGAATCTGAAAAGGTAGAAGGTAGAAGATGCCCAAGCTGTGCTGAACTCCGCTCTGGTTTTTCTGTGTTGCTGGCCAAGTGACACTTTCTTTTCCTTTCTTTCAAATTTGTAGGTGCAAGACATGCCCAAATGTCACCATGGATGGTGTTAGGCCTGCTATGATTTGTTGTTCTTGGGACTAGGCGAGAAGATGGGGAGAAGGGGTGAGAAAACAGCTTTAGCTCACGCCTTGCTGCAAGTTTTAACAGAGACAAGGAATCAAATTCAGCAAATTCCTGAGCCTGCAGGTGGCCCTTCTAAGGATCACTACCTCTACTAAATACCCCACTATCAATTCAAGGCCTGGCTGGTTTCTAATATGCTCTATGTGTCCCGCCAGAGGAACAGACTGGGAGAGGTTAGGGGGTTTCCTGAAGGAAGTCAGGCCGTGATGTGATGGTCACTGCAACCCGTTCTCAGGGAAGAGGACACCTTGACATTCAAGGAAAGATTAGAATCCTTGGAAAACACACAAGGAAACATGGGTCCCACGGGGGTGGATTCTCTGTGGGGGCCCACCTTCATGCTGGTGAATCTGAAAAGCAATCAGAAGAACTCTTTCGGGAAAGGAGACAGGTAGAAGGTGCCCAGGCTGTGCTGAACTCCACTCTGGTCTTTCTGTGTTGCTGTCAGTTCACAACCATGCCATAAACTGTGCTTCTTCCTGCTGTTTTTAAATGGGATGTCAGGATGGGTAGGGAAGGATAACCACTGGTTGGGTCTGTTAGATGAACAATAGGATTAGAACAAGTCTTTTCAAAGCTCTCTTGGACACTACTGCCTTCATGCTTCTGTGGTGTCTACCCAGATGATGTCACTGCAAGTACATCTGAATCCTAATAGTGTTCTGTAGGCTTCCTTGACTTGTAAGATGCAGCAAACAGGGTTCTCAGGGTTCTTGGGGTTCTGGGCACAAGTGTCTGCAGAGGGAAGGGGAGTGGGAATTGATCTTGTGGCTTCTTAGAGGAATGGAGTCTCTGGGGAGGGAAGCCTCTCAAGAGAGCTCCAATGTCCAAGACTTACGAGTTTTACGAAGATGTGTCCCGTTGTCCTTGTTCGTTCTCTGTAAATTCCTGGCTTGAAGGCTGTTGGCACAGAGGTCAAAGGCCATCAGGAGAGGGACAATAGGAAGCTGTTTTAGGAGCTGAAAAGTAAGCGTGGGTTTGGCCCATTGATCTGACCACAATACAGTTCTTTATAATTTCACTCCTATGTTGTCAGACACACAATAGCGTTCACTCTATCATGAGTGCAGTAAGTACAATTAGGGAGTGTAAGCGGCAAGGGTGAGACAAGAAATAAGGACAGTGGGAGGATATTGAGGCTCAGAGTACAGAGAGGTAGCTCTCAAGATCCCAACACCCTGGGACTGGAGTTAATGACAATACATTGTGTGCCAAGAGAATTGACTTTAAGTGTTCTGCCACAGAAAAGCAATAAGCATGTGATGTCATGCATATGTTAATTGGCTCAAGTCAGCCTCACTACAAATGTATGTGTCTCAGAGCATCTTGCTATATATCCTAAGTATATGAAATTTTATTTGTCAACTAAGAATAAAAATTAAACTCCTATTATCCTCCTTATATAATCAGCTCTCAGGAAACTACCATTTTCATAAAATGTCATAAAAAATAAAAGGAAAAAAAAATCTCAAAATGGAAATTGAATTCTTTTGCCAAATGTAAGCTGAATATATAATGGTGTCATATTTTTATAATATTTATTTTTGTCTTTATATAAATAAATGTACACTGTAAAAAAATTGAAACCCCTCTACAAAGAAAACTCAGTAGAAAGATAGTTGAAAGTAACATAACATAACATAACATAACATAACATAACATAACATAACATAACAGGTTAGAATGTTAATATGTCTTAATATTTTTCTATGTGAGATTTTTAATAAGATTAATTAAGAAGTGATTTTAGTGTTTACTATAACCTCTGCTATTAAATATTCCATATAAAGATAAACATTCTGTATATCTTATCAAAAAGCTAGTATTTTTGAACCCCAAATTTCCAGAGGAGATTTAGACCCCTCTCCTCTACTTTGGCCAATTACTTAGAATCGTGGCTTCTATGACTACGTAGCCTTATCAAGGAGCCCAAGGATCCTCCCTTCAGAAGCTCTGGTAGTTTACATTTCTCCATCTTTCTTGGTTATCCTAACAAGATGAGAGGGCAAAATGGCGATCCTAGGCGGGGACTAGTGTGGCCCGAGCAGTGACTGAATGCCCTGAGCCTTGTGATCTCCCATTATGAGTGGCTGCTGTTTAGACCCAGAAAAAATTATTTTAAAAGCTGAAACGTTTTTGAAGTAACAAGTGACTGCTTTTTCTCTTCTCATTTCAGGCTTGCTGAGTTTTACCTCACAGTGGTTGCAGAGGGATCTCTCCACCCTAAAGCTGGAAGCCCTCTATACTTAAGGAATATTTCACAGATTTCCTGAAAGTGAAAGAAAAAGAAAAGGCAAGAACTTAGTATTTCCCGCACGCCTGACCTTTGAGACACAGGTCAGGTTTGTGCTTCCTTTAGAACCTCATGCTGTTTGTTTTCCTGCTGCTCTGATAGAAAACTCTGACCAAAACCAACATGGATGGGTAGGAAAGGGTTTACTTCACCTCCATTTCTGAGTCATAACCCATTATTAAGGGAAGTCAGGGCAGGAACTCAAGCAGGACTTAAATGGAAATCACGGAAGGACACTACTTATACCTTTCCACTCTCTGGCTCTATCACTGACTTATGCTCTGTTAGCTTTCTTACCTATCTGAGGGAGTGACACCACTGCATAATCATCTAGGAATGACACCACCGCATAATCATCAATTAAGATAACGGCCTACTGGCATGCTCACACAACAACCTGGTGTGGGCAGTTCTTTAGGTGAGGTCCCCCCCGCCCTTCCCAGGTGACTGTAGGTGTGTCAAGCTGATGCTAACTAGCACAAGATCATTTCTTGCAGCTCTGGGCTTCCCTCCTCAATTCCATTCCTTAATAACTCTATTCTCTGACTTCCAAAACATTAGCTACTTCATTACATGGGCTTGAGATTCCCATGTCAACCCCAGCTTTTCTCTTTCATTTATTGTCCTCTCAATCCCATTCTATGAGAGGGAGGCACCAGGTACCATTTTGCATAGATTCTGTGAATAAAGACTCTGAAATGAAAGGCGAGAGATTGGCTGCTGGAATAGCCACTTCATGGTTGAGGAGCATAGTAGTCTAACCCGCACTGCAGAGGCAGGAACTTCTAGCCACATATAGCTCCTTACATACAAATTAATTACAATTAAGTAAAATCCACAACACTCAGTAAAGCTTTGCCATTGGCTAAGTGTTCACTGGCCACATCTGGCTAGTGAGAATTGTACTGGATTCCATGGTATAGTCCATTTTATAGATGGTTTCTATCATCACAGAGAGTTCTGGTAGGCAGAACTCACTCATCTAGTTTCTTTACATAATCAGATTTAAGCTAGTGCTATCAAGGGTAGTTGCAATCAGAGTTTGTCTCTTATGAGTGACAGTCACCGCTGCTGTGGACTCAATCATGTCCTCCCAAATGACTGTGTTGGGGTCCTATTGACTAACGTGACTGTATTTGAGATAAGGTTGTAAAATGTGATAAATGTTTTATGAGGTCACAAGAGTGGGGCTTAGAGACAAAAGGATTCCAGAGAGCTTCCCCTCCCTATTTCTTTCCTTCTCTCCTAGAGTAAGAAGGTATGTTAACACATAAAGAGAGGGCAGCCAGGAAGAGAACCTTCTTCCAGAAACTACTCTGTGTTGCTACCCTTACATGACTTCTAGTGGCTATGCTGATTTCTGTTGTTTAATATCATATAGCTTGGGGTATTCGTTATAGCCATCTGAGCAGGCTAATAGAAAAGAATTTGTATCTAGGTAACTGCTACCAGTACAGCTAGTTTTATATAACATTTTGTATGATGATTTTAGGCAACTTGAATTCTTTAAAAAAGAAAAAAGCCCTTAAAGCTGCTATTAATTCTCTGGTTTCTATGAATGAGAAAAAGAGAAGTCTGCAAGCACTCAGCCAATCAGAGGTCACTCTGACACTAGAACTCAGAGCCCCAGAGCATAAGTTCCGGCCCTGTTTCTATATTGCTGTAGAGGCCTGGGATTGTTCCATTCAGACGAAGCCTGGAAACTCAGAACACAAGTCCTTGTCCCTGGATACTTTCAGACTGGAGTCTATCCAATAGAAACGGAGAGTTCAGAAGCAATAAAATCAGTATCTCACACTCAACCAAAGACTTGTTTCCAGATTTTAGGAACATTTTTCTACAAATTCATTTTAAGAACAAAACGAGAAAAAAGAGCAATTGGAGAGGGACAGGAAATCTAGAAGGGATTCAAACAGCCAAGAAATTATTTTTAAATGTGAAAATTTGTTGGTAAAAAAGAAAATGCATGTTAAAAACAAAGAAAGGTCATTTGCATTACTTTCCAATTAAAAACAACTTGGGATATCAAGTGCTAAGCCTTGTAAGGAAGCCTGACAAGCTGGCGATGAGAGCATGCACTGGTACAGACAGCAACTCATCAGTATCTACTAAAGTTCAGCATCTATGCATTAGATCCCAGGAACAAAGTTTGCGGTAGGTAGTCTAAGAAAGTACTGCGCATGTATCCAATCATGAATGATCAGAGATGTTCACTGCAGTCCTCTTGCTGACCACAAAAAAAAAAAAAAAAAAAATTAGATAAGAGCTAAATGTCTATCAGTAAGCTAATGGAGCAAATGTAGTTCTCTCATATAAAGAATTACTCATTAGCAATGAAATCAAATGAATTTGACTTAGATGCATCAATATAAATACATCTCAAGATCATGATACTAAGTGAAAAGGGCAGATTTGAAAACACATACATAGATATAATTTATATAAGATTTAAGATAAATTACTATTACATATTTTTGAATTCATAAACAGTAATATATATATATATATAATATAGATATACATAATTTTTTTCAAGGTTGTGTGAACCAGGGGAAAGGCAGCTGGCTGGCTGTGAGCCAAGAAAAGAGTCTTTTCTAGAAATTAATCATGATAGGTCTCTCTGTCTTTCAGTTGATGAGCTCATTGTTTAACACCACCCAGTTTGTGATATTTTGTTATTGTCACCTGAGAAGACTTGAAGGCGGTGACTGACTTTGGGAAAAAGTGAGGCATAGACAGTACAGGGGAGGGCTCAATTACATCGTGTGTGTGTGTGTGTGTGTGTGTGTGTGTGTGTGTATGTGTGTGTGTATGTGTGTGTGTGTGCGGATGTGTGTGTGTATGTGTGCGTGTATGTGTGTGTGTGTGTGTGTGCGGATGTGTGTGTATGTGAGTGTGTGTATATGTGTGTGTATGTGTGTGTGTATGTGTGTGTGTATGTGTGTGTGTGTGTGTGTGTG
>JADRCD010222981.1:45305-78306 GCA_019843815.1 Montemys delectorum
TGTGTGTGTGTATGTGTGTGTGTATGTGTGTGTGTGTGTGTGAGTGTTCCCTTATCCATGTGTGTGGATAATAGGTACCTTCTTCTATGTCTTCATCATGTTGTGTGAGACCGAGTCTGTCACTGAACCTGGAGTTCACAGGCCAGTGAGCCCTAGGAGATCCCTTTGTCTCTGCCTCCCAGTACTGGCTTTTTACATGAGTGCTCAACTCAGGTCCTCATGCCAATTCTCTAGCCCCTCAATTACATTACATTACCAATATTATTTAATTATTTTCCAAAATAGATAGAAAAAAATGTCACTTAACGTACTAAGTCCAGGCAGCACAAGGATATCTGTTGAACCATTTCTATATTTTCATCTCTACCTACTACATGTAAAGAAAGATCTTCAAGCATTTTCCTGGGACATTGCACCACCCATTTTGTATCCACAGCTAGATTCCAGCAGGTGGGCAGGAAGAGGCACTCATAAAACTGTCTTCCTGAGAGTCCCAGCAGGTGGAGGGGTGGCTGGAGTGTGATATACTAGCTGGGATCAGACACCATGAACATACTGAGCTAAACAGATAGTCAGCAGGGAGTCTGAGATCTTAACTTACTAAGGTGTTAAAAGGCTGGGAGCACCGTCTCCCAATCCCCTTGCTAGAGGCAAGAAGTCACCACAAGACTTATTATGATTTGGCTTTAACACTCATTTAGCATCTTGAAAAGCGGAGCCCAAACTTCAAATTTAAAATGAACCTTTAAAAGCAATTAATGTGAAACTTGAGCAATTATTTTCTTGGGTCTAAGAGCTCTGTATTGCCAAAAGTGGTGTGCTTGTTTTACGGGGAGCAGAAGAATAAAAAATGTAATTAGTGTTTTTTGTGAGTCACACTGCTTCCATATACCGTTGACTTATAGAGGCAAGCACCCAAGACACCCTTTCCACCGAACACCTTCCCCTTCCTGCAGCTTCCCCTCTCCCTACTCTACTTCTAGATTGCTGCAGACTTTCAGAAATTTTGTATGATGTTCTACATGTCAATTACCTTTCGAACACATGTCTTTTCTAAGTGCTTTCTGGGGTTTAGGCGATAGTGAGTATGTAAACACCCAGTGAGCACCTACTATGTGCAGATGCTATCGCACTGTTTTGATGGGCTTGGCATTATGAGTTTTTGTCTTATTTTGTTGCAGTGGGTGCTTTCTTGTTATTATCCTCCTGGACAGATTAAGATTTAGACCTCAGAACCATCAAAGGTCTAGTTGCCTTGATACTTAAAGTTCTGGGTCCTAAATCTTGACCAGTTAGTTATGAATTTATACAATCCATGGTGGATCATTTCACCAATCAGCGTCTTGTTTTTCTCATGCTTGAAAGGAAGGGACAAAATCATGTTTAAATTTCCTCCTAATTCTTATTACATGAATAGAAGAGATAGTATAAAGAGTGTTTACCAACTTTCTTTCTCTCTTTTTTTTTCTGTAGATTATGACTTGAGGAATGAGTTGCCTAGTTGAGGAAAACCAAAAGAATCAGTGAGCCAAAAGATCCATAGTCAGTCAAATGCTCCAATTGATAGTCAGTTCTCATCCTGGTCCCTAGTTCCTGAGTATTAGTGCAATTGGAAGTTAACCTGTTTATTTTAGTGACCAAATGTCTACCAAGCATATATCAATAAATAAATCATAAATACATAAACAAATAAATAAATACAAAAAGACCCATTCACCTTCAGAAGTTGAGAGCAATGTCTTAAACTATGGTGCTTTGTATGACTCCAAAATGTTCTTAACTCAGAGGTGAAGGGACCTTTGGTACAACAGAGCCCACTAGCTTTTTTATTTCAAGCTGTTTTCCCAGTGTTAAGCTGCTTTCAAGACGATAGCTGGGCGATCCAGACCTAGGATAGATACAATATAGACACAAAGGCAATGTATCTCTTTTCTCCAGTGGTGATTAGGTCCTGAAATGCAAGCACAATCTGGGTATCATATTAGATAGTGGTGTTTCTATAAGTTAGAACTTCAGGACCCAGTGGATGTTGATAAAGGTCCCAAGATACAGACATTCGAGTCACTTGAATGACTGAAGGGGGACTAGAACATAGGATACAGGAGATAGTCTGTGATGAGAAAAACACAAGCTTGTCAACAGTCAATGGAGGGGACAGCAATGTAAGTGGACTAATGTTGATCTGTGGCTACTTATTCAGAATTCTGCTTCTTATAGTTACAGTTCTTGGCAAATCATTTGACTCCTAAACTCTAGCTCCTTATTTATAGTATTTGCCTCATTCTGTTGTCATAAGGAATGAATTAAAAAAAGTCCTACATTTTTTAGCATGACAACACTCAGTCAATGTTACTATTGGCCTGGGGTTAGGGATCATGAATATTCCGTTCAGATGGAGCTAGTGATGGAAATGGTGTTTTGGGAGCACCAGCAAGACACAATTGAGTTAAGATGGAGTCAGGAGAGTAGTTGGCAGGTCATGAAGATGATATGGGTATGAGGTAATTGGATCATGGCGTGGAATGATGCTAATGAGATTAAAAGGGAAAAAGTAAAAGTGATAGACATTCCAGGATTAAAAACTTGAATGAGTGAAAAGGACAAAAGAGAGGTATGAGTCAAAAAGGATGGGGAGTTGTTGGACTCAGCCTACTCTAGTACGTTCCTGTTGAGTTCACATAGGAACCTGGTTTAGAGGTTAGTTAATTGTTATTAAGGGTAGAGTGGGCCTCCCAAGTGGACTTTCATGGGCAATTAGAACTCGCCACACACTAAGAAAATTGACTTTATTTCTTATTTGAAAGTCTATCCTGTGTCTCTTATATGCCTTTTTTTCCCTACCACTTTCAATTCTACATGCCTCAAATACTGTGGCATCGTTTATTGAGCATTTTACTTTAATTTGACTTAAACTAATTTGTTTGACTTCATCTAAGCTGTGACATCTGTTAGGTGTTATGTGGTAGTTATAGTTTCTCTAATACATATTAAAGTAGAGTCATAACTGTTAAAATAGAAATGCTCAGCTATGTAACTTCCAAAGCATCCCTAGTACCACCGTTGTTTATACATGCGTCTTGTGAAGCAGGAATAAAAGTGAAAATTAAAGCCACAGGTAACCCTGATTTTGCTCATGGACACAGTACAATGAGGTACCAGAGATGAAAGGAAAAGGAGTCTGGGGAACCAGGAAGGCATGTTGCCACTTGAGTATGTGGGGACAGGGTAAGAGGAGTCATTGTGAACTGCACTGTCTAGAGTTAGATGGTCAGAATGGGTAGTGAGGTAGGCCACAGTCTGCCTGTGCTTCGAAAGCAAGGCAGCACACATGGCTTGCTGATAGATGTGATGTGGGAAGACAGATTAAGGAAGAGAAACAAAGCCCTGAGCTTTGAGCCTGAGCAAGAAGAATGCCAAGCATGGGGATTAACGGAGATGTGGATAGTTAAAGACTGTCCAAACTAGAAGAAAGTGGAAGAGGTTTAGAATTCCAAATTGCCCAGTTTGTGATATATACTATTCATTTACTTATTTAGCTATTTCTCGTGAGATAAGTTCTTACTCAGCCCAGACTAGACATTGCTTCAGATGAAGACTAAACTTGAATTTCTGATTCTCTGGTCTCTGTCTTCTGAGTTCTCAGGGTTACAGACACTAGCCACCATACCTAGTTTCATGCAGGGCCGGGAACTGAACCCAGGGCTTTGTGAATGCTAATCCAATACTCTACTAACTAACTGAGCTACATCCCAAGACCATATGTTAATGATTTTAGCAAGTGGATTTGTTGTAAATATTTAGAAGCTTAAGGATAGGCAGGAAGTAGGATTTGGGTATTACCAAAATATAGATTGCTATCTCTAAACTAAATGTCATGATGGTGATAGCTGCGGTAGGCTTAGTTATTTAATACAAGCAGTATGGTTGACCTCTGGGTATTATCACCTATATCTTCAGAATTTGGGTTTCCTGTTTATGTTGTGTGTCCACATGTGTTGCCTGAAACTCTGGTCCCACGTTTATCACTCAGGGACCCAATCTCATGAAGCAAGCAGTAGGAAAAGAGAATTCTAGAAAATAGACATCAAAAGAGGCAGGGCCATTCTTAGACACAAATCACTGACCCTAGATAGTCTTACTGCCCCAGCAAGTTCAAAAGCATCAAGAAGTATAGTTATCTTGGTCCTGTCCTGTTTCCAGAAGCTGGAGAATGGGTGCATCTAAAATAAGAAGTAATATCAGTGAATACCATCACTAAGAGCCAGGGGTAAGCACCTGTCCACTCAGAGGTAGAGGAAGAGCACAAGGAACATTCCATTTCTGCAAGAAGCTTTGTGCTTGAGTTGAGATGAAAAGAATTGGTAGGGTAAAAGGGAAGTTGTCAAGGTTAATCCCACTGTTGGGTGAAAGAAGGCAGACACCCGAACAATACCTTCCATTAGGTTAGCTTCTGTTTCTATGGAGGAAAAACCCAGGTAAGTTCAAGCTATACTGATAGAAGCCAGGAAAGCTTATACCTTTGGAGGAAGAAGGCTAGCTTACAGGGAACAGTAAGAGATGGAGTGTAGGGTAAATGGATGCATTCCATTTGGGCAAACGGAACCACATATTTATTGTTATGTATATTTTACCTTGAGAAGATTTTTAAAAGGAGAAAAAGGAGTAAGATACATTTTAGCTTCCAGGTAAGGCAAAGTTAGTTCACTTGCATGGAGAGACATGTGACCTACTTCCTTTTTTATAGCCAGCTGCTTCTTTCTCTGCCAAAATGTCTGGTTCCAGCCAGGGAGTAAATATTTGTATAAATAGGATGCATATCATTTTGCTGTGATTGGCAGTTTAATTAGGTACATGTCCTTTCACTGCTATTGTAATTAGATTGCTGGAAAATCCAGAAATTCCAGGTTGTTACATTTGTCTCTTGATTGCTAGGGTTTTTTTTTTTTTTAAAACCTATTTATTGTGCTTATGAACATTCTGGTGGTCTTGGCATGGAGGAGGCTACACACTCACTGAGGCTAATCTTGTTATGTTAACAAGGAAATTGCAATGCTAAACAAGAGGTGAAACGGGGAAGAATTACCCTTAAATGCTCGACTTTTTCCGCTGAGTGTCAGTGAGTGGCGAAATAGAGCCTGTGGACCATTAAAAACCAGCCTTGAATTTTAAAAACACCAGCAAGCAAACGCCCTTGCCAATTTACAAGGCAATCTCCACCCCCCACTCTGCCTTGTTGTCTCTCCTTTCTTATACTGCAGCCAATTTCCAGTGATACCATAGCTCTGTTGCTAGGAAGGAACACAGCCCAGAGCCAGTAGGACTTGTCCAACAAGGGTAAGCATAGAGACAGAAGTAATATGGAGGGCCACCTGATCCACGTCTGTGCCTATAGAGCATTGTTTGAAGTGTCTATTCAGGAAGACAGTCACTCGAAACAGGCAGAATAGAAATCAGGTTTTGGTCCTTTCCTTGGCTCACAATGACCCTTTGGATTCAGCATGCAGTCTCCGGGAGTTAATATTAGCTTTGTATATTTAGGATTGAGGCAATGTTTCTCTCTCACTTTTAAAAATAATTTACATTTACTCTTTTACATTTTTAATTATGGCAGATAATTAGACTCCTCCTTTTCCTCCCAGAGTAAATGACAAGGTGTTTGAATGTAAGTAGGTGTGCATTTTTTAAATTTTTATGGAGATTTCAGCTCAAACCTACATACTTTATAAATGCATGGCTTTTAGATATTAGTTACAATATATTACCTCTAATGCAAAAGGTAAATGTGGGAAGCCTTACATATTAAATCAAACAAGCTTTTGGAGTAGATCACACATGGAAAAATTCATCACAAATTCTGAGCTACTATCTGTGCCATCAATAATAACCTAATTTTCATCTTGTCCTAGATTTCTAGAACACTCCTTTCCAGGTCACCTTCCTCACTGACTTTGATGTGGAGGTATTCATGTCTGTCCGCAGAACCTTTGCTGGGTGTGTGTTACACATCTGCACTTTACTTGGCCTGTGCTTGGAGGTGGGGATGCTACGGATCGAGATATCAGGGGTAGTTAAGAAGTTATTGCATTACTTAAAGTTAGGTATGACAAGGATTTGGACCAAATACTAGGAAACCTGGAAACAAGTGGACATGTAAGAAGTCTCTGAGAAGGAAGACCAATTATCCTTTGTGAAGAGATAGGCTTAGCTTACCTATCCATCTTCAGCTTGCCTCACAACCTTTAAAACATTCCTGGTCTCAACTACAGCCATATTAGCCAGAAAGTCAAAAGCCATAGCCTGTCTCTCCAAACCTAGACATTTTCTTCTTACTTGCTAGAAGGCAAGTTGAACAACCTCGAGCATTTCTTCCCATCTGCTCTTGATTCTTTGGCTGGCAGCTGCTAACTAAAGGTGCATCACTTAAATTCTTGCCTGCAGAACATCTTGAGCTCCGACTCCACCTTACTTTACAGAATTCCATTTATACCCCTGAAGACATATTAGAACAGGATGTGTTTTAAGTGTATTTTTACAAAACAGCTGAGCAGTGGATGGGTAAATATTAATGGATTTATTTATTAATTTTAATCATAAAGAAAAGAGCCAAGATAAAGTGATCTTAACTATCATAGTTAGGACTCTTTGGGTTGCAAAAGAATGGGGGAGGAGAGGGAGCCTTAAACTGATTAGAATACAAAGGTGATTTCTGTGGTTGTGTAGCACAGAGAATATACATGCCTTGGTCTAGTGAGGCTAGAAGTTAGATAGTCTCAGCTTCATGTCACTCTTCTTCAGGGCACCTTCATCCTTAGCTGCTGTTTGTCAGTCAGGATGGTAGCCAGTCATCTCATGCCTGCCCATGAACCTGGATTTAATCCCTGCCGTCAAAAGAAAGTCAGAAAGATTTGGTATTCCAAAGATGGCCAAGGAGAATCTCCGAGACAACATGAACCAAAGTGGAATTGTTTCCCTGAGGAAATTCCAATTCAGATGCCCAGAGGGAAGGTGGATGACAAGCAGGTAAAGATAAGCAACAGCTGCTCTTATTAAACAATTTAAAAATCCTGAAAGGGTTAGGAGGCCCAAGTTATTGATTTGTACCACTTCATTTGTAAGCTGCTCAGCAGCTATCTCAGTGATGGAGGCTGGATATCCTAAATATTTGTTGGAGGAGAAAAAGGAAGAGCAGCGTGCATGCATGCAGTGATCGATCTCTTGCCAGCATCGATTGCCTGCCTGATTTCCGGAATCTGAGAGACTTGGTTGCCCAGGAGTCATGTGGCTTTGTGTGCATCCTTCATGTACACCTTAAGACTCTTAGAGAATGTTGGTCACGTGCTGTGTGAGGACATTCTGGTCAACTATGGACCACATGTACAACCAAAATCTTATAAGATTGTCTCACTACTGGTGACATCATAGTATCCCCTTTGTTTGTGTAAATGCACTCTGTGATGTACAAACAATGACAAAATCAATCCACAAACACGTTCTTCAGAATATGTCTGTCATCAAGCAATGTATGACGGTGTCACAGAGGGCTCTACTCTGCTTGTCTATTTATTTCTCTGTACCACCTCTGCTAGACTCGAAAGCCTGTCAGAGCAGGGGCTACATTTTTTTTTTTCCTCTTCAAATCTTAAAGGACCCAACATAGCAGTGGTGCAAAATATGTCCTCAGTAATTATTTGTTGCATGCACGCATGAATAAATAACTAAATTAACAATCAATTGAGAGGCAGCTCTCTTGAGCCCTTCAGAATACTAGTTTTCTACTATCTCATTCCTTTCACTTAATCAATATACTGTAACAGTTATTCTCAGACTTGTTTGCGCACTAGAATCACCTCCGGGGTTGTCTTTACAAAGCCCAGGACACAGCCAGACTGATTAAATCACAATATTTTGTGGACTAGACGTCAATGATTTTTTTTTAAGCTCTCCAGGTGGCTTTAGTGAGCAGATAATGTTGGCGAGCACTGCTTTGTAGCTTTTCTCTGAAATGTAGTGAAATGAAAGTCATGCCACGATGGTTGTCCTGATGGGTGCCATAAGTAACAGCAGTGTCCTCCCTGCACCTTACAGGAGCCAACAGGCAACCTCTTGAGCTTTTCTACCCAGTTTTCCAGTATGTCTCCACGGATATAAAGGTGTTATGCTTTATAATATCTGCTGGAGGATATCTTAGTTATCTGTTTTCCTTTATTTATGTTGGTGGCAGAGAGGAAGCTGGCTTGTTTTATAATAACCAGTAAATTGGTGGTCTTTGTCTAGAGGTGCCCACCTCTTGAAAAATCAAATGATGTTTAATTTTGAGTGAACATAATCAGAATTATAGTCTCTCAAATTCTTCCCAGTAGAGAGGGTGATGGCCTACAACCTGGTCACAACAAATATCTGTGTATTAGTTACTTCTCATTGCCATAACAAAATATCTGCCAAGAGCAACTTCCAGAAGGAAGGTTTATGTTGTCTCATGGTTGCATGGGTGACAGGCCCTCATGGGGTGCCAGTAGTTCTTACTAAGGCAGCCAGGAGCACGATGCTGATGGTCACTTCCACAGTCAAAGCAGAGAGTCATGAATGCTGATGCTTAGCTTACTTTCTAGTCATTTCCTTTTTTTATTCAATCTGATACCTTAGTTTATGGTACAGTGCCGGCCTCATTGTGGCCCTTCCTTCTTCAACTAATCTGTTCTGGAAACGTCCTCATAGACAAACTCAGAGATATATGAGTGGAGGATGACTCTTGTACCCACTCAGGATGACAATAGTGGTTAGCATTTGAACTTCTGTTACCAACAAGTCTTTAACATCCACGTGTTCAGTCTTATAGCATTGAATCTTTGTCATTCAAAATAGAGTTTGGGGTGTCCACTAGGAACTTTTTGAAGAATGAAGATTATCAGGCTCTGCTTCCAACCCACTGATTCAGGGTCTGCCTTTTATAAAGACCTTGATTGTCACGATTACAATTGTAAAGCCAAGAAGCATGGCCTTAGACCAGTGCTTGTCAACTTGAGGGTTGTGACCTCCACAAGGAACGCATGTCAGATATTTACATTATGATTCCCAACAGTAGCACAATTGCAGTTATAAAGTAGCGATGAAATAATATTATCTTGGCGGTCACTACAACATGAGGAACTATATAAAAAGGTCATAACATTCAGGATATTGAAGATGATTGCCTTAGACTATCCTGACATGAATAAAAGTATTCTCATAGATCAAAGAGAGTCTGAAAATCTGTTGATATGGTAGTATCTGGATTGCTTCATGTCTTTCCTAAAAAATGTCCCAATATCTAAATCCTATTGCTTGAAAAAAACATGTATTTGCACTTTTAGGGCTTTTAAAACAGTAATTGCCCTTGGGTTTCTGTTTTGATGACTGAGTCTTTGCAATTACCCAAGGGATTCTCAGATCTTGATTTCTGGTTTCTTCACACTAGGAGTTGTAGAAACTGAGCAGGCATCTGCAGTGCAAGGGCCGGGGCCTTCTGTAGCCTTCTTGTCTTTGAACTGTGTGGGTTCCCTAGTGCAGGTGATAGGGAAAACAAGTCAAATATAAACTTAAGAAATGTCTATCTATTCTCTGGTGGAGGGAGCTGAAGCAATGAGGCCCAGGGAACAGAAATGCAATCAGTTAGCTTTGTAAAAGAGGCAACATGGGTGGAGGTGTGGGGGTGGGGGCAGAGTTGGGGGTCAGAGGTCAAAGTTTAAAGCCAAATTCTTGGAGAGCAGAAAGATGGGAATGGATGAATGGACATGGTACTCAGAGAGGAGAAGATAGGATGGGTGTTGAGTGACAAGCAAGAACTTCTGAGCCCTTGAACATGGGACAGGGGAATCGATGTATACCATTTGTGGGTATTGCCGAGAGGTCGTGATCAATGGTGTTGAGGAAAGTCTGGTTCTAGAGAAGCTGTCTACAGTAGCAGGTTGGGCTGATGACGGGGTGTTCTGTAATGAAACGTGAGGTTTCTGCATTTAGCCTTTAATCTGGATTTAGTTCTAAAGCTCAGCATGCATGCAGCATGCATGCATGAGTCAGCTCAGGCTGTCTTGATGAACACCGAAGACTGGTTCACCTAAAGAAAGGAATTTATCTTCTCACAATTCCAGGAGTTAAAAGTCCAAAATGAAGATGCCAGGTTTGGCCTCTTCTGTGGCTTCTCTCCTTGACTTATAAATGGTTGCTGTGTCACCACATCCCCATAGGACATTTTCTGTGCACGGTGGGAGCCAGTGTTCTAACCTGTTCTTTTTATTTTAACTTACATTGTATTAAATTATTTATTCAATTTTTTAATATATGCATGTGTGTAGGCAAGCTATAGAATGCAAGTGAAGATCAGAGGACAACTTCTGAGGGTCTAAGGATTTAACACAGGTTGTCAGGATTGGTGGTAGGAGCCTTTACATGCTGAGCCATCTTACTGACCCCCTAATCTCCCATTCCTTGTGAAGCAGCAGTAGCATGGAGTCAGGACTACCCATTTGAATTCATCTTTCAATTCTAATCTCCCCCATTATAGGCATTATCTAAATATGTAGTCACATTCTGAGATACTGGGAGTGAGGACATCTACCTGCAGATGTGAACGGTTCTAATTCATCCTGTAACAATGTGTACATTACCAAGTTAGATTTATAAGGAAAAAGGGAAGGAATGAAGAAGAAAGCCTTGAGTAGAACCTGGCAGCACAAGGGTATGAACACAACCGAAGTCTAGCCCAGGGTGTACAGCAAGACTATTTGATCTCAGAAACAAGCTTACACAACGTGGTAGTGCCATCCTACAATCCCGGCACTCAACACTAAGGCAAGAAGATGTTGGAAGTTGGAGGCCAGCCTGGGCTAATGGTAAGTTCCAGACATGATTAGGCTATCTCGGGGGGGGGGGGGGAGACTTTGTCTAAAATACAAGCAAGCAAGCAAACAACTAAAGCAAACGAAAAAACCAACTTAGTCCTGTCTTGGAAAATTTTTAATAGCAAAAAATAATAATTTTATTATTTCATGTTTGCCATGTGTCCTGACTCATCTCACCTCCCACCTTTCTACCACCCCGACCACCTTCTTCATAAATCTCTCTCAGCTTCATCTCTATTCATTTTGTTTTGCGACCTATGAAGATTAGTCAGGACCATGTGTTTGGCCCATTGGTGCCCCAGCAGGCTCATCGAAGAGTACCCAACTAAAGGCAGCAATTTCCCTTTATCCAGCATTTACTTTTTTTTTTTTTTTAAACCAAAGAAGGTGAAGCCACATAAAGCAGAGGGATTTGCTATTATCACAAAGGTCATCAGTGAATATGCTTGAGATGAGACCTGAGGGCCTTTCTGAAGCTCACCACTCCAGAGCCCCATCCCCACACCTTAGCAGCCACCTGGAAGGACTGGCAGGCGGCACTTCTTAAATTTAAAAAGTACAAGTCCATCACCAGGGATCTTGTTAGCTATGGATTAGGATCCATTAAGCCTGAGGTAGGCTAGTGGCTTTGCATCTCCAGCAAGCTCCCAGATGTTGCTGCTGCTGTTGCTATGACAAAGATCTTTACCATGTGGAGCTCTGTCACCTGGAGCGTGATGGAAAGACAAAACTCCCAGCTTTAGGCCAGGATTAACTTCTGGAAACCCTTGATGTGGACGTGGAGCCCAGCATCTGTATTTATAAGTCCTCAGTGCATCTGTGTTACATATTTACCGTCTCTGTTTTAGAAAAATGTCTGTTTACTTTGCTCTGTCTCAGAAATATCCTTTTCCCCTCCTTCCTTCTTTCTCTCCCCCATTCCTAATGTACCCAACCATCTTCTTCCAACTGAGTTATTCTGGACTTCAGATAACACCAGACATTTCCAGAATGTCATTAAGCTGAATTTCATTATGTCCTGACACATTTGCTTGGCAAGTCTGTGGCTCACCTTTATGTTACATGAGCTCTGAGACACCTATGCTATTAATAGCTTGGCCTTTTGTGTTATCTCTAGGCTTTGCTGATACTCACCAACCCCTCCTCATTTCTGCATGTACTTTTGCTTTGAATTTGGAGTAGGGATAAGTTATGTTTAGGTTAATTTGCTTTTATTCTGCACAGTGGGGCACATCACACCAATGACAGAGATAACGTCAGAATGGTAAATATTAAAAAGGTTGATAACACTCAGTGTTGGTGAGTATTGGAGGGAAGTCTTCACTCTCATGGACCACTAGAAGCATAAACTGGTAGAGCACATTTGCAACACTTGACAACATTTAAAAATGACCTGTGCTTTGGCTCCGTAGTTTTATTTCTAGCAGTTTATCTTGCATAAGTCCACATGCAACACATAAAAATAAATGGAAAAGAATGGGTATAGTTGTATTGTTTAAAATGCCAGAACTAGAAGCGTCTATATCCACCGTTAAAAGAGTGGGTAATTGAACTGTGATGTACTGTACAATGTAACAGACACAGAGATGAAGCTGGACAACTGACATCAGCATTCCACAACATGTCTTCTCCAGAAACATTGTGTTAGGGAAGCTGACTTTCTTTCTTTCTTTTTTCTTATTAGGTATTTTCTTTACTTACATGGAAATTTCTCCTTTCTCAGTTTCCCCTCCAAAAAACAAACAAACAAACAAACAAACAAAAACAACAAGAACAAGCCCCTGTTGCTTCCCTCCTCCCTATGCCTTCCTCTCCACCCTCTCCCACTTATTAGCCTTGGCATTCCCCTACACTGGGGCACAAAACCTTCACAAGGCCGAGGTCCTTTCCTCCTATTGATGATCGAATTTGTAATCCTCTACTATACACGTGCTGCCAGAACAATCAGTCCCACCATGTATAGTCCTTGGTTGGTGGTTGGGTCCCTGGGAGCTCTGAGGGGACTAGTTAGTTCATATTGTTGTTTGTCCCAAGGGGCTGCAAACCCTTCAGCTCCATAGATCCTTTCTCTAACTCCTTCATTGGGGACCGTGTACTCAGTTCAATGGATGGCTGTGAGCCTCTACATCTGTATTAGTCAGGTATTGTCAGAGCCTCTCAGGAGATAGCTATATTTAGGCTGACTTGTCCTTCCTTCAGCTTCTGCTCCATAGTTAATCTCTGCAACTCCTTCAATGGGTATTTGGTTCCCCCTTCTAAGAAGGAATGAAATGTCCACCTTTTGATCTTCCTTCTTCTTAAGTTTCTTGTGGTTTGTGGATTGTTCTTCCTGTATTCGAAACTTCTGGGCTAATAACCACTTATCAGAGAGTGCACACCATGTGTGTTCTTTTGTGATTGGTTTACCTCACACAGGATGATATTCTCCAGATCCATCCATTTCCCTAAGAATTTATTTCATAAATTCATTGTTTTTAATAGCTGAGTAGTACTCCATTGTGTAGATGTATCACACTTTCTGTATCCATTCCTCTGTTGAGGGACATCTGGGTTGTTTCTAGTTACTGGTTATTGTAAATAAGGCTGTTATGAACATAGTGGAGCATGTGTCCTTATGACATGTTGGAGCATATTTTGGGTATATGCCCAGGGGTGGTATAGCTGGGTCCTCTGGTAGAACTATGGCCAATTTCCGGAGGAACCGCTACACTGATTTCCAGAGTGGTTGTACCAGCTTGCAATCCCACCAGCAATGAAGTAGTGTTCCTCTTTCTCCACAACCTCTCCAGCATCTGCTGTCACCTGAGTCTTTTATCCTAGCCAATCTGACTGGTGTGAGGTGGAATCTTAGAGTTGTTTTGATTTGCATTTCCCTGATGACTAAGGATGTTGAACATTTCTGTAGGTGCTTGTTAGCCATTTGGTGTTCATCAGTTGAGAATTCTTTGTTTATCTCTGTACTCCATTTTTTAATAGGGTTATTTGGTTCTCTGGAGTTTAACTTCTTGAGTTCTTTGTATACATTGGATATTAGCCCTCTATCAGATATAGGGTTGGTAAAGATCTTTTCCCAATTTGTTGGTTGCTGTTTTGTCCTATTGACAGTGTCTTTTGCCTTACAGAAGCTTTGCAACTTTATGAGGTCCCCTTTGTCAATTCTTGATCTTAGAGCAGAAGCTATTGGCGTTCTCTTCAGGAAATTTACCCCTGTGCCTATTTGCTCGAGGTTCTCCCCCACTTTCTTTTCTATTAGTTTGAGTGTATCTGGTTTGATGTGGAGGTCCCTGATCCACTTGGACTTGAGCTTTGTACAAGGAGATAGGAATGGATCGATTTGCATTTTTCTACATGTTAACTGGCAGTTGAGCCAGCACCATCTGTTGAAAATGCTGTCTTTTTCCCACTGTATGGTTTTAGTTCCTTTGTCAAAGATCAAGTGACCATAGGTGCGTGGGTTCATTTCTGGGTCTTCAATTCTGTTCCATTGAAATACCTGCCTGTCACTGTACCAATATCATGCAGTTTTTATCACAATTGCTCTGTAGTACAGCTTAAGGTCCGGGATTGTGATTCCACCAGAGGTTCCTTTATTGTTGAGAATAGTTTTGGCTATCGTGGGTCTTTTGTTGTTCCAGATGAATTTGCAAATTGCTCTTTCTAAGTCTATGAAGAATTGAGTTGGAATTTTGATGGGGATCGCATTGAATCTGTAGATTGCCTTCAGTCAGATGGCCATTTTTACTATATTAATCCTGCCAATCCATGAGCATGGGAGATCTGTCCATCTTCTGAGATCTTCTTCAATTTCCTAGGGAAGCTGACTTTCTTAACTATCCAACTGGGGCTCCCAGAAAGAGTGCTGGGTAAAGGAAATAGCTGTGTCACGGCCTCATATGACGTATCCTTGGAAGTTATAGCATCCTTTCTACATTGCTAAGTCAGAGGTTTACTGAGACTTAGTGATTTGTAAGAGGTGTCAAGAACTACCCACTCCAGTTATCTACTGTGCATCCTCTAACATGCTTCCCCAGGTGAATTCTCAGACCTCCCCTGCTCTGTATCTCTGTATCTCCTGTGCATTTGTTCCCATGGCCATGCTTTATAACCATCACACAGTCTGTAGTTCTAAAAAGTACAAGGTAAGGAAGGAAGACTCTGCTTTCCCAGTTGTATCCTTCCACATGGTTTGATTTATTTCTGAAATTCTTAAGTTTCTGTGAAAAGGCCAAGAAAGACAAAATGAGAACATCAATTGAGGCGAAAGGGTGATCCTGAAATTTACAAGTGGAGGAAGGACTAAGAAAGAGGAAGAAAGGCAGGTAAAGAGGAATAGGGGACAGTGTGAGTGGAGGGGATTTGGTGGGATTGGTGAGCAGAAGGGAATAGCTTGGCTGTAGGCTACTTCAGGGTACATTTACTATGGCCTCCTGGTGAACCCATCACGCATCCTCTAACATGCTTCCCTGTGCAACTTTCCCAGTCCTCTGCTTCTCTTTATCTCCTGTGCATTTGTTCCCATGAGGTCTGCCTGCAGCAGGGACCAGCCTGATCTTCTCCATTATCTGGATTCTAACTCCTTCTTAAAACTGTCCTTAAAGGATGATATAATGTTTTGTTAGTTTTCTTTACTTCCATATGTTTACATCTTCCAGTACATTTACATCATCTTCCATATGTTCATTGGACAGGATGGATTCATGGATGCTCTTAAAGTAAAAGAAAAATCCTATACTTAATAAATCCTCATCCATATTTACTGGGGCTAGTGATGCCCTCAAAGAGTGGCTCGTTTACTACTGTCATCACATTCTTGTGAAGAAGGCATTCTCATTAATGCCCTTTCGCAGAAGGTGACACAGAGGTCACAAATAGCAGACAGCAGAGCTTTCAGTTAAAGCTCAGGGCTTGACTTTGGTTCTCTTCTCTTCTTACATTTCCTTTCATCTGGGCAAACTAGAATAACAGAGTTCCTGGTTTTCCCATGTACACATCATAAAGAATGTTTTACCATGTTCTGTAAAATCCATCCATAACCCAGCAGCATTGACATTCCTTATAGAAACCGACTTCTGTGTGGACATTAGTAGACAAGAGGCAACAGCTGTTAGGCTAGCTGATTGGATATTTAGTCATTTAATTTTTTCTGTCTTTTCACTGGCCTCAGCTCAGACTAGACAAAGCCTACAAGTGTGTAAGTCTCTAAGAAGAACCATGGTCAGTGGTCTATTTGGTCTATATGGAGATCATTGTAAATATGTCCAAGAAAAACACTATAATAATGGATGGCATGCTCAGAAAAGGACTAGAATGTGGGTGAGGACTATTTTAAAAAGAAATATTCATGGGTATAATGTGAACCAATCATTGCTAACTCCAAAATTACAAGGTCATATATTTTTTTTTTTGTACCAATGACCTATGGCTTCTGCTTTGGCAGAGCTATTGCTGTATGCTATCATGGTCAGGATTAAAATAGAGGGAGGACCTGGAGCAAGCTGCCAACTGACAAAGTGCTGCAGAGTTGGAAGGAAATAGGATGGCCAGACTGTTTCATTGGGCCTAATTAAGGGAGGAAGTCGGGATTGGTGCTATGGTGAAGTTCAGTAGAAGGCTTGGCATAATGTTTTACTTCCACTTTGCCATCAGGTCACATAGATAGGCAATAAAAACACCGGAGTGTTGAATATTAGCCCTCTTGCTTGCTTGCTTATTGCTTTTTTATCATCTAAACAACTTGGTGCTAATTTCTTACATTCAACATTTATGGACTTCCAGGAACTCATAAATGTCACATCAGGCTGCCTCCTGGTGAATTTTTAATCAAGGGGGAGAATTTCAGCTACAAATAGACCAAGAATCAAGAAGCCCAATATTGATCGGTCAAAGTGGCACTTATGAACTTGAGGTTGAAGCAGTTTGGATAAAAGGATGCTGGGCTCTCTCTATGGCTCCAGAGGCTTTTTTCCATCAAGTCCAGGTGAATACCAGACATCCCCTCATAGTTATCGAGCAGGAGAGGCAAGTACTGTGAGGTCAACTGGCTGCCCACACTCATAGCTATAAATACGAGAAGAGGAGTTGAACCTCAGGCCAATGCCAAATACTGTTTCAGAAATGCTCTGCATGTCCCTAGCCAATCCCAAAGCAAGTGGTACCTTCTTCTCCAGACAGGGTAGTGCTTCTTGGCTGGGATGGGTCAGGCCCAGCTGCTCCATTGCAGCTGTAGCTGGGATCTGGCCTCTGAGGCCTTGAATTGTCCTCTCAGAGATACAGAATGATGCTTGTTATGTCAGAGATCACTCAGCCCATGAATGATGTCGCTCCCTAATGCCAAGCCATGAATCATTGGTCTGTGGTACTGGAAAATTAACATGCGCCGCTATAAATAACTCATCTGTAATGGGCTGTCGTTGATGGCTTTTTGGAAAGGTTTGACTCAGGAGTAAGGGTTTTAATGACTGTAATTGAAATTAGATGAAAAGCATCAGTATTGGGCCTTTTTTCCCCTGACCCGTGAGAGGACAAATTCCATCATATGTCAAAACAATTACGCTGTGTCAAACCTGAGGGACAGCATGTCATGGCACCTCTCCTCTAGCACCTTCAACTGCTGTCTCCTGAGATGTCCCTGGTGAGTGGCAGGGCACAGGGTGGCAGCTCCTCGGTGCTGTTTCTTCACAAAGGGCTTTGGCATCAGAGAAAAGCAACCCCACCCAACTCCCAGGTTGAAGCTATTATCAGCAGGAAGAGTCATTACTATTAATCACAAGGACTGTCCTTTGTACATTGGAATACAGTTTACACAGCTCTTTCACTTCCATTATCCCATTTGCTCCTCCCAAGGCCCCAGGAGGGGAGGTCAGATACAGGATCACTGTTATCATCCTTGGATGGATGAGAGGATGGATGCTCAGAGAGCTAAGTGACTTGCCCAAGGTCACACAACAGTGGGTGACAAGCAGAAGCCTGGAAGCTCTGACCCCGAACACAGTCTACACTTAGTCCCTCCTCACTGTGGCCTGGTGGTTGATGTCAAGTATCTCTCTCCTCCTTGCTAGCCAGCCTGCTTTGGCCCTCCATGAAACCAATGTATTCTCACCGCTACATTCTTTGGGAATGTCAGGACAGTGTAGGAAAGAAAGAACCATAAGAGTTATGTCCATTTCATCAACTGATTCTAAGGTTAAATAGCTTTCTCTAGAGTAGTCTGAGTTGTGAGAGACATTCTGAGGCTGCTGGTGAAGAGCATTTGAAACAGCAGAGAAGGTGCTTGAGTACTGTGTTTTCATTTTACTTCTGGTGCAGTCAAGCATTTCAAGAGTTTCATCTCTGATGATGCTGGCTGTTAGGATGGGGTTCAGACACTCACAAGGAAAGCCCCAGGATTGGGGCTCAAGGCCCTCCAGGATGCTCATTTTCCAAAATCCATCCACCGCAGGCTTCTTTGAATTGAGAACCAGTCCCACATAGAGACTATGTTCTAGGAAGGATAGGCAGTGAAGTTACTGTCAAGCCATTCCACTCTGTGGTAGCTGCTGCCGGCCTTGCTCTCAGGAGATGCAAAACCTTAGAAGCCGTAGAGAGCATATGTTTCAGCCATTATCTTCTGAACCTCCAGGCCCCAGACAATTAGATGCAGGAGCTGAGCCCACGTGTGTGCCTCCAGCCCTAATATCTTCTCCAACTGAGCTTGCGCCAGGCTGGTGGAGATTTGCAAATGAACACACAGCATACCTTTGTTCCTTCAGCATGTCACCGTTCCCCACCTGGAGACAGCTCCGTAATCCTCCTGTGCAAAAATAACAAGGCCCACATAGGATTGCGTACATGGTCTAATTACACGTAACAAAACATCTCCTCTCAGGAGAGAAGGAGTGTTTGGTAGTAAATTAAGAGATGCAAAACCACTGTGAGCTGTGCTGATTAATCCAGCTCTCTAGCAATGGGGAAGGATCCTTGAGAAATGGGTTTGCAGTTTGATGATAATTATAAACCCACTATGGGGGCTTTTCATAGGCACTGGCTTTTGTGTCGAGGGGAGGGGGTGTGCCTGGATAGGAGAGCACAGAGCTGGAGCTGATTCAGTCAGTGCTGTGTTGACTGGATGGAAACTCCAAACCTGCTAGTACTTAGAAAACGTCGAAAGAACCACCGAGTGGACCTGCCTCAGCCCCCACCACCTCCTTGCTCTTGTCTCAGACAAAGTCAAGCCTGTACATGTTGAAGCTCTGCTCCAGCTTTGCCTGCATGGTCGGTGCTGAACTTAACTTTCCTCATCCTCTTCGCTCAAGCCCGAAAGAGCCACTCTGGACTCTGGTCCATAGGGACCTTATCGATTAAAGGGAAGATAGAACAAACACTTCAGAGGAAAAAAACAGAGAAAAACATGCTTACACATAATTGCAATTATAGGGGGGAGGGGAGGAGGATGGGGGAGATGATACGTGTGTGAACATGCTTAGAGCTCTGTGGTAACTACATAGCACTTAAACTTTTAAGGAAATGCTATTCGAATTTGTTGCCTTGCCTCTTCTTAGCAGACATTGGACTTTCTGAGCCTGTTTTTACACCTGCAGTTGGGCTAGTAAGCATTTCATCCCCTTCTGCTCATAAAAATTATCATGGAGAAACGCCTTTCGTGATTGGGATATATCGTACAAATGTCACTCATTCTGCTATTAGCTGTGTCTAGCATATAGCAAGGTATCTACTAAATCGGCTGGTTGATGGATTCGTAGACAGATGCTATGGAATGAAAATGTAGCCATTTCAACATTTGGAAAATTCAAGGGATAGTTACTATAAATCATGGACATTTATGGAGCCAGCAAGATGTCTCACTAAGTGAAGGCACTTGACGCCAAATCTGGTGCCTTGACTTTGATCCATGGTGGGACAAGAAAGAATAGATGCCCACAAATTGCCCTCTGACCTACTCTCTATTTCTGTTTCTGTCTCGGTCTCTCTCTCTCTCTCTTACACTCACACAGAAGTACACAGAAGTACACAGACATATAAACACACACACACATACAAACAAATAAATAATAAATGTAAACAATTGAATCATGGACTTTTAGTTGAGTTTTGAAGTAAGAGAGCAAGAAAAGGCAGACAGATATTCTTCACTGCAGAGATGAGAAACTCTGAGGAGGAATGGTTTATTTCATTGGTTAGACTCTTAAAGTTACAATTAAAGCAAATAATGTGAAAGATGTAGAAAAAGGATTAATGGAAGGAGCTTAGAAGTCAGAAGTTAGATACTGGGGTAAAGATTTTCTTTCAGGAACTATCTGATGGCCTCATATCCATGCAAAGAGGGATGTATACAATGATGGGACTCACACAAAGATGATCATGCATACCATGTTGGTGTCTATGTAAAGGTGGTCATTCATGCAAGGATAGAGATACATGTAAAGTTGGGCATGCTTGCAAAATGGATATCCACAAGACAGGCATCTGTAAAAATGGACTTGTATGTTAAGATGATAGCCACATAAACATGTGCATTTATGCAAGTCTGGACATGTAAACAAAAGGGACACCATGAATAAATGAACATCTATGCAAGGCTGGGCATCAACTCAAAGATGGGCATCCGTGTAAATATGGATATCCATTCACAGTTGGACAACCATGAAAAATGAGCATGTATGCAAAATGGGCATTCATACAAAAATGATGTCCGCACAAAAATATCTGTGTAAAGATTGAATTCATATAAAGATGGGCATTTATACAAGACTAGCCATATACATAAAGATGAACATCCATGCAAGGGTAGATGTCCATGCAAAGATGGACATTCTTGAAAGAATTGCCATGCCTGCAAAGATGAGCATCAATGCTAGGATGAGAAACTGCACTAGGACCAATGATGCAAAGATAGGCATCCATGCACACGTGACTACCCTGCTAAAGATGAGCATCCTTGTATGAATAGGAATCTGGAGAAGGATAGGAATACTAGCAATGCTAGAGACATGCAGTTGCAGTTGGTCAACAGAGTAGAAAGATCACACTCAAATCAAGTTCAAACAGGAAATCTCAAACCCTGGAATGTCCAAATTCTTTTGAGGTATGGAAACTGGGTAATAGTGGAAAGGACTGGGATGGGAATCATTGTTCAGGAACTGGATTTACACCGCTTCCTAATAAAGCGCCCATCCAAGGGCCCCATCCCAATCACATACTGCAGGGTCTCAAGAAAATGGAGTCATTCAAGGACATTGTCAGTCCTAAAGCAGCATTCCTGACCTGCAAAATAGCATGTGACATTTCCAGGGGAGCTGCACTCTCCTACGTTTAACATGTGCATCTCTACAGCCTGTGATGTGTGAAGATGGGAGGGGGAAAACACATTTCCACTACAATACAGGGAACTTCTGTTAGAAGGGAGCTGCATTTTGAATGTTTTAATACACAGAAATTGACACCCATCTACTTCCCTATTCAAAAGCCCTCTCTCTGGAATAGCATAACAATGCTTTTCCCTCTATATTTTCCTTGCATGCTGCCAGGAGAGCTGCTGTTGCAAAGCAAAACCCTTCTGTTGCTGTCCTTTATTTTTACCTCCCCCCTCCGCTTTGCAAATCCTTCTTTTTCTAATCTAAAGTGCAGTAGAAACTGCTAAGTGACTAAGGAATGGACCCTTCTGAGTCACCAGATCTGCCCCCCATGAATCTTTGAGTCATAGCTGTTAACATTTCTTGACACAATCTGGCTCTTTTGATTTGTTTTTTTTCTTCTATGAGTACTGCTTAGGGAAACCATTGTTGAGAGTTTGGGGATGGGTGAGTTCGCCCTGATGCACGAACCACCCTCACCATCATGGCATCCTTTAGGAGAAGCATGTGAACACCACAGGATATGCTAACTTCTTATTCAGGGTTTCCACACCCCCTTGTTTCTGATGTCAAGTGAATTTTGGGAAATAGTTTCTCCTCAAAATCTGCTTTTTATGTTCCAAATGGCCATTTGCCTAAGACTTTCCGAATGTCTAACTTGTGGTGGAGAGGGGAGAGCCGACTCAGGCTCATGTTCTGGCTGACATCTTCAGAAAAGTTGCTTTGACCCCTCTGAACATCAGCTTTTCATCTACACAATATGATGAACATAGAAAACCTGAGTGGCCATGGGATAATAAATTGTGATAATGGGTACCTGTGCACTGTGAGTCTCTCCACAGAGATGAATTAATATTTAATATTTCTTTTGTTTTGAGCTCCTCCCTCTGTCTTTCTGTCCCCCACTCCTATCTGCATAGGATTGTACCTATGAATAGCTATCTGAGAAAATGACCCAGCAATTGCTTTTTTTTTTTCCATTTATTTGTTTTGTTTTATGTAGGAAGGCATGGGTATGACACAGTGCCTGTGTGGAGGTTACAGAACAACTTTAAGGAGTTGGTCTTCTCTCTCTACCATGTGGGTCTCAGGGATCAAACTCAGATCATCTGGCTAGGCGGCAAACATCTGAACTTGTTGAGCCTTTCGGATGGAGCATGGTTGCTTCCAGAGAGGCTGTAATCTGATACAGACAATGGATTTACTTTTCATTGTATAATTTTTCTTTTGATGTCCCCGTTATTAACATATATTGTTTAAAAATACTAAGCAAGGAATGTTGGGTATGGTGACAGATGATGTTGGGTATGGTGACAGGTGATTATAATCTCAGGACTTCAGAGGTAGGAACAGGAGAGTCATTGCTAGCCTCAGCTGCAAAATGGATTCCAGGCTAGCTAGGACTATGTGACACTGGCTCAAAGTGAAATAAAACCAAAATTAAGCCGAACATACAAGCTTAGAAATTCTGAATTTCTGATTTCTGGTCTCCTTTCCCTGCAGGGTCTTTCTCTCACAATTCTCCAGTTAATATTCAACACGCAGAGAAAGAAAACTCTGTGAGTGTTGGGTTCTGTTTTGACATGCCCAGTATTGACCGTGCTGCTCATTAGGTGTAGAGTGCTACAGTGCTTCCTAATTTAAGAAGATCTAGGGCAGAGATACCTGGACAGACATTTGAAAAAGGCTAAAGATGTGATACACCCTATTTCCAAAATAGTACTAAGTAGAGCAGAGATTTAAATAAAAATATAAACATGCATATAAATGAAATAAACAATAACAAACAAACAAACAAAAAAAGCCACACACAATTAGTAGAAGAAAACAAGATCCAGATTTAATAGGAGAGAAGCTAGAGCATGATTTTTCTTTTGCTTTCTTGTTTCTTACTTTCTAAATTATCTTGTGAGAATTTCATACTTGTATATGATGTATCCCAATCATATCTGCACCCTCACTTCCCCTCCCAACTCCCCGCACTCCCCAGTTCTTCAAAACTAATAAAGACCCAGGTCTTTTGAAAACATGGTGAGAAGACCCACAAACTCAAAGCACAAGTGACACACTTGAAGCATGTAGGATACCTACAAAGGCTGCTTCTTAATATACGCAGTCGTTAAAGAATTACTACATTCAAGCATCCAAATTGGAAAGAAACATGAGCCAAAGAAACAAAGGCATTTCAAAGAAAAATACGTGTAAATAGGCTAGAAACACCACACAAGCATTGGCCAGACTAAACTAAAACTGTGCTTCAGACACCTCTCTTCACCTGTTGGCTTGGCAACATTCATCTTTCATGGGGTTGCAGGGAATAGGCACCCCTATAAATCAGTGGTAAATAGAATGGCCAGTCTCCATGGAGGAAATTATCTAGCAAAATTATGCATTTCTCCTGGGAATCTTGCAATTTTCCTTGATGAGATTTACTCTGAGATTGGACTGCACAGATGTGAACTACTTATGATTTTTAAAAAATATATATTGAGACATTATTTGCCGTAACAAAGCATTGGCATCAGCTTAAATTCCCTCTATAATAGATCTGCTGAATAAGTTTTGGTACATTCTTCCAACAGCAGACACACAATGTAAAAATGAATGAGGAAGCTCTCTGTGAATTGATCTGCAATGATTTCTAGCAAGTGTTATTAAGGGCAAACAGTAAGGTGTGAAAGAATACAGGTAGGGTGTTACATTTTTTTTTTTTTTTTTTGTGGAAGAAATAAAGAAACATACCTCCTGACACGTACTTATTTGCTTATTTTTATATACACAGAGACCAAGGTGGAAAGCATGACTCAGATGCTATTTGGAATGCTTGCCTACTCGGGGTGTGGAGGAGTAGGGTACCAGGGATACGGATGGCAGTGAGACTTCTCTGAGTAGACCTTTTAATCTAATTTTGACTTATAAATCATATGACTGTTTTATGCATGTTAAAGTAAAATTAAATCAAATCAAGGGGATGAATGCAAAACAGATCTTAAAGCTGCACACAAGATGAAACCAAAGAAGGCAGCTATGTATTAACTTTACAGCACGATGCTATGGAAAATAGAGAATTTCAAAAACTTTCACATGTGGTACTCTGGCTGTGCATCCTTAGTGAGTCACGCTGTAAGGAAAAGCACCTGTAAAGACACC
Organism: Montemys delectorum; assembly: GCA_019843815.1. Lineage (NCBI taxonomy): Eukaryota > Metazoa > Chordata > Mammalia > Rodentia > Muridae > Montemys > Montemys delectorum. Next base: position 69,682 of record JADRCD010222981.1, read on the forward strand.
TTGAATGACTTATTAAAAGAAGTCAGGAGCTGGCTGGAGGGGATTTCCCCTGGCTAAATTTGAAATAATGTGAGCAGCGAAAAAAATAGTGATGGCAACATTATAATACAACACAAAAGGAGAGAGCTAAGGAGATACTAGAAATGTAAAACTGTAATTCAAGTCAGGTCTATAGTCCTGTTAATCCTATTATGCCTGTGTCAGTTTCCTAGCGTCATACTGTTTTCTGTAAAAACCAGGTTCTGGGAACCCTTTCCTCTATTAGTTCTGCAATATTTGATTGGTCTGTCATTATCTCAAGATGAAAAAATGTTAACAAAACAGTGTGTGTGTGTGTGTGTGTGTGTGTGTGTGTGTGTGTGTGTGTAAGAAGATAGTATTCTTTATAGAATGCCATTTTCTACATATAGAGAAATGTAATATCACTAGAAAAAAATCATCATTTGCAATCACTGATTGAGGTAAATATCATCAGTAGGTGCTAACACACCACTGGGAGAAAGAACTTAGGGGAGGGGTATTCCCACTTTCTCTCCCTGTAGATTAATGAAGAGATACACCAATATGGAAACAAACCTGGCAGTGGTGGCTTGTTTAATCCCAGCACTTGGGAGGCAGAGGCAGAGGCAGAGGCAGAGGCAGAGGCAGAGGCAGAGGCAGGCAGATTTCTGAGTTCAAGGCCAGCCTGGTGTACAGAGTGAGTTCCAGAGCAGCCAGGGCTATATAGAGAAACCCTGTCTCAAAACAAACAAACAAACAAACAAACAAACAAATATGGAAACAAATAGATACTTGGAACTTTCTGATATGCTGGTCTGGAAGAGGCCACTGAGGCAGTACTTAAACAAGAAACATGTGGCTGAATTCAATTAACAAAGAAATAGATTCATAAGTTTAGTTTACTGCACATTCTTTAATAAAACTTGCCCCAAATTCAGAACCATCAACTCCATGAAAGATGAAAAAGAAACTAAATCAATGTATTATTTGCTTATATGAAAATGCTCTTATGCAGTGCAGTGCTCTGTACAATAAACTGTTCATAATAAGGAAGGAAAACAAGGAGTTGGAGAGATGACTCAGCCATCATGAGCACATATTGCCCTTCCAGAGGACCGAAGTTCAGTTCCCAGCACCAATAGCAGGTGTTCCATAACTGCTTCCAACTTCAGCTCTGGGGAGTTCCTATACATTGGCCTTGAGGACACATACACAAATATGAACATACCCACGTGCAGAAACACATAATTAAAAATAATAAAAATGAACGTCTTAAAAATAAAGAAAAATAGAACTCAAGCAAAGGAACAACTGAAAAACCTAGTGGAGAGACTGTTTTAGATTAAAGAGACTAATGAGAATGACAATGGCGTGCAGTAGATGATTTTTTTTATTGAACCCTGGATCAAACAATGCTACAAAGAACATTGTTAATGCACTTGGGGAAATTTGCATATGAACAATACATTAGATAATATTATTGTGTTAATACCATGCGAGCTAAGAAGCTTGAGAATACAAAAATCACTGTGCTTATGTGGGATAATGATCTCCTTAGAAAAAACATCCTCAATATTTCGGGGGTGAAGTGTCGCGATATCCACAATGCATTCTTAAGTGGTTTGGTGGCGGGGGGGCGGAGGGGGGCGGAAATCTCATACCCATAGGGCAGCATTTTAGCAGTCAGGATGAGAGAAAGGCGTGAAAGTTTCCACTCCATTGTATTTTCAGCTTTTCATAGATTTGAATTTTGTTTAAAGTAAAAACTTGGGGAAAATATAAGAATTTGAAATCAGTTCATCTATAAATTATTTCTTTATCCTAAATCCAAGTTGAAATTCTTCCTTTTAAATCCCAGCAGAGCAGAGGTAGTATTACTTGAAGCCTAATGGTCTAATGGTGCCAGGGCCTACAAGATCAGCACAGAGGGCTTGCCACATCCTGTCACCTCTGGACTGCCCTGCTACACCAGTAAAGGTGCGAGTGGAGTGGAGCCTGCTTATCACTGAATCTAAGAGCATGTCTGAGAGCATCCATGCTCAGGCTGCAGAGCCTTTGTGCTTACAGAATGAACACTTGCATCTCTTCATCTAAAGGTGATGTAACAGGGTAGGTTCAACAGGCAGAACAGCCCCACACCATTAAAACAGTGCTGAAATTAGAGTTGGTTATTATTATTTTGTTTATAAGCAGAAAGCAGTTTTATTATTTCTTCTTTTTTATTATTTAAAACAGTTTTTAAATTAAAATGTATTTTGATAATATTCTTCACCTCCCCAAGCCCTTCCAGATCCCTTCTCCATTCCTACTCACTAATTTCAAGTTCTCTTTCAAAAAGCAATCAATCAATCACAAAACCAATACAACAGAGCCCCTAAAACCAAGAAAATGCACAAAAATCAGAGACCTGCTTATCTGAATACTCAGGAGTCCCTTAATTGGACTAAATTGGAAGCTATCATAAATATATTGAGAACCTAGTGCAGAGAGTTGGGTATTTCTTTTTGTTTGTTGGTTTTGTTTTGTTTTTTGTTTTTTTGTTTTTTTTTTTTTTGTTTTTTTTTGAGACAGGGTTTCTCTGTGTAGCCTTGGCTGTCCTGGAACTCACTCTGTAGACCAGGCTGGCCTCGAACTCAGAAATCCACCTGCCAGGTGCTGGGGTTAAAGGCGTGTGCCACCTTCTCCCGGCTTGAGAGTTGGGTATTTGAAGAGGTACATTTACACTGGCCACTTTTGGATCGTTCTATAATGACTGTGGAATAATCAAAGAATAATCCACTACTGTTTAAAAAACCAAAGCAAATATCCCACCCATTTAACAAATATACTTTTCTCTTGCTGTGAAAAAAACTATCAAAACAACTCAAGGAGGCAACAGTTTATTAGTCTACAGGCTATAGTCCAAGACAGGAACACAGAGGTAGGAGTTAAGCCAGAGAGTGTGGACGAATCCTATTTACTGTCCCGCTCCTGCTCAGTATCTTTATTAATATAGCCCAGAACTACCTGCCCTTAGCACTGCCCACAGTGGATTAAGCCCCCTCTGTCAACTAGCAGTCAAGCGATACCACACAGATATATTCATAGGGTAATCTAATAGAGGCAACCTCTCACTTGAGGTTTCTTTTCTGTAAGTGTGTCAACATGACAATCAAGAATAGCCATCACAAATGTTCCAGATGCTTGTTCCATTACTGGAGCTGTAGGATCAGTTCCAGTGAAGATGGACACCGTGTATTTGGGAAATTCTGACTGCTGAAGGTGGTTACACAAGATCTTGTAAATCGGTCCTGGTGATTGCATTCCCAAAGTCTGGCACACATAACCTGAACCTGGAGGAGAGAGTCATAGAAAGAAACTCCTTGGTAGGGGAAACTTTTGTTTTTCAGTTATAAACTTGTTCTATTTTATTTCCCATTTTGAAAATAAATCAGGAACTAGAGCTCACCATAGGGAATGTGTGGAGGATGAGTTTTCCGAAAGTTGTCCTAAGTTACCTTTATTCTCTTTTCATAAGATTAAATTGACCATGCCATGCTTGTTTATCTGATGCTCTCCTCTAATTTTTGCCTTGAAAGTCTTCAGTCCTAGAAAACACTTAGTCCTGGGCAAACATTTATCTACCCATTGACCCGCTGACTTCCATCTCAGCCTGCTCAGCTCTGAGGTATTCCACACGAGGAACAAGCCAGGTGAAAGGCTTGCTCTGAAAATCAGAAGAGGATACAGAGAAAAGAGCAGGATGAAAAGGGCAACGCCCATTTGTCTACCTTCTATATAGATCAGACCTGAGAAACAAGTTCCAGGAGCAGAGTGGCCACCCTTTCCTGCCACTGTCCCTTCCTTTGGGGGGTGTCCCTCCCTTTCTACCCAAATTATAGCTTTCTGACTAGTTTTATGTCAACTTGACGTGAGCTAGAGATATTGTAGAAGAGGGAGCTTCAGTTGAGAGAATGCTTTCGTCAGATTTTGCTCTATGGGCAAGTCTATGGTGCATTTTCTTGATTGATGATTGATGTGGAATGTCCAGGAACACTGTGGGCAGAGCTACCCCTGGATTGGGGAGTCTGGGTGCTATAAAAAAAAAAGAGCTCAAGTAAGCCATGGGGAGCAGCACTCTTCCATGGCTTCTGCATCAGATCCTGCATCCAGGTGCCTGCCCTGAGTTCCTGCGGTAACTTTCTTGGATGATGGACTACAATTTGTAAGATGAAACACACCCATTATTCCCCAAGTTGAATGTAGTCAGTGTGTTTTATTACAGTGATAGGAAACCTGACTAATGCATGGCCATGCTTCAGGCCCAGGTGAAATCTCTTGTCTTTTAAAGCCCTTCCCACGAGGTTTTAAATATACCTTGCCATTGACCTCTGGGGATACAACCTCAGTGGCCTGGTTAGGGGGAGGAGAAGCAAGACATAGCCCTGATGTGGAGTTCCCCTGCCCCTCTGCTGGAATTTCTTAGAGCTGGAAGATGAAACACAGAGACAAGCTTCCCTTCTGCTTTTACATCTGGACGAGGGACTTCCCGACACAGCCCTCAATCTGCTCTCTGCTGTATGCCTCCTGCACACCTGCCTGAAGCCATGTCAACATCTCTGGGGGAGTGCCCCAGCAGAAGGAAACTCTGGTGCTAAGTCAGGGTCAGTTATAAGTCAGAAGACTGGCTTTGGATGCTCCAGTGGGAGGCAGATGAAGAGAGGACAGCGACTGCTTTCACTCTTGCTTTTAGTTTGAGCGAGGAAGCTGAACTCATGGCTTATGAAGGTGATTCTGTCTCAGATATAGTTTGGGACATGGTATCAAGAACTTAGATTCCATCTGGGGCTCATGGGAGGCCAAGGGTCACCGAGTGTCTTTCTACCACATCTTTAGTCGAAGCGCCATCTACAAAACACAAGCCATCTGGCTAACTGTGGGATGGTTTCAGGGTGGAAGTGCTGGCTGTCTACCTGTGTCATTTCTATAGATGATACCGACTCTGCCTTACAGCAGAGGGAATGTTAAATCATCAAGGCTAGCAAGCAGTGGTTCCAGGATTTATTCCCAGGATCTCTGGGGGGCTCATTTTCAGTAGGTAAAGCAGCCTCTGTCAATACTTGATTGTATGTGGTGACTCCAGGCCCTTGGTAAACTGAGAACAGAGACCATGCCCTCTCATTGCTTCATAACACTATCTCGTTGCCTGTGAAACAGTGCTGATCTTTTCATTTCTTTTCACGTAAATCAAGTTGAATGTCTCTGTGAACCTTTAGAATTGGGGGAGAAAGTGCAGGCTGTAGGCATGAAGGTCCCTTTAGAACTCCCTGGGTTCTTCTGCAGACCCTGCCAGGGCTCCCTGCCAGATAAACAGCCTCTCAGATTTCTCACGTGTTATGAGGCATTGCAGATGACTCTGTATAATCAAATATGCCATTCCCCATCTCATTTGTAATTTCACAATTTAGCTCTCTGCGCCATTTAAGCACATATAGAACCTCCAGAGAAATCCCTTATTTTTTTGGCTAAAGCTTTTATATGTAAGCTTTGTGCTGATTTGGGTCTTTGCTGTGTCTAATAAGATTCTCATGAAGTTTTCTCACGACGAAAGGCTTTATAAAATTTAAAGAAGCATGGAGGGAAAGCCCTGGCTGCTTACAAATCAAGGTAGGCCTAAGAAGCATCAAGGCAGGAGCCTGGATGAGCGGCTGGATGACTGGCTCTTTGTCTCTTTCTTCTGTGTCTGATGTGACTGGCTCTCTGAAGAATGGGACTGTTGTTCTACAGTTGTGCAGTATTTGACTGTGTACAAACATTCTGTGTGTTGTATTTAACTTGAGCTTCTCCATAAAGCAGGTGATGATTCTCTCTGTCTCATGGCTGAGGAAAATGGGGGTTTGGAGCGGTTAAGTGGCTTACCTAATCTATGAAGCTCATCGTAATTAATGGATAAATTCCACAGCTTCGAATCAAACAGAGATCTTTTGGTTGGAATTCTATGCCATCCACTGATCTGGTTCACCTTCCTGGAGGTAGTACTTTGGATAACAGTTTCTCAAATGAGATGAGAAGCCATGGACCACAATGTCCATTTAGTTCTTGCTTCCAGCCATATGGCTTCATCCCTACTCCTACCCTCCCAACCCTGGCGGTTGCCCTCTCTCACTTGGATCATTTTCAATTTTGGGAGATCCTGGTGTCTAAGAATCAGCCAAGAAAGACTGAAGGTGCCAGGAGATCAAAGATAGGCAGAGAAACCCAAGGATATACAGTGTAATATATAATGGATGCAAAGACAGATAAAAATGTCGCATGAATGGTAATGAGGCAAGGAGGGTCCTTTTTAACCAAGGCAGGAGAAAGCAGTTTTTATGTTAAGCCAGATAGAGCTGGCTTAACATAGCCATCAGAACAATCCCTGGCTTCCTTAGAAACTCCTGTCACATAGAGCACATGTCAAGACACAATCTGGGCTTTAATCCAGCACTAAGTGTTCAGCTGACTATTTGTTGATTTTGTTAACTTGATAGGGCTTGGAATGCTTACTGGGGACATCTGAATGGCCAGACAGTGGTCACGATGAAGACAGACACAATCATTTCAACCTGGATTCCTACAGCCAGTCTTAAGCCAGTGTGTCTCTTTCTGGTTTCACTTGTCTGGGGTCTAATCCCCATACTGCATTAAAATGATTTCCTCAAATGAAAATCTTTGCCATGACCCTCTTCTTCCTTAAAACACTTCACCTGTTCCAATGATCTTCAGAAAGAACGTCCTAGAGTTCCCTCTAAAGTCTGCATGAATTGAGACTATTTTCTCACACTGTTACTTGCCATTCTTATCGTCTGAAGTCTGGCCCCTCTCCTGTATCAGACTCAGCTTGGGGTCTTTCCCCTCTTCTTATGACCCATTGTTAATTTACCCCTGCTTCTTGTTTTTCAGTAACTAGGTTTCATAGTTTGAGTTCATTGCAACCAATTTCAAAAAATCTATTTATAACATTACTATCATCAGTTACAATATGATCTGGAGTTCATAAAATTCAGACATTAACTCCAGTTGGAATATGGTAGCTATGATGGATGGTGTCATGACTTGGAGATGCTAAGACACTCGACCACTTTCCTTGTCATGGGCAAGTGGTAGACTTAGAAGTCATATTTGGAAATCTCATATTTGAGCGCTCATACAGTCATGTGGACTGCATGCCTTGCTTCCTGGTTACTGTAAAGTGTTTTGATATTTAGGTTAAAGTAGTGTGAAAACAGGCTCGTTGTATGGACTAGAAAAACTTCATGAGAAATGTTCAGATGCAGATGGAGAAGAGGCAAAGAGAAAGCAGAAAAACAAGCCTGTTGAACTCTAGCACAAGGGCTCATTAAGCCCTTCTAACCAATCTTTCATGGATCCTGTCTGCCCAATGGACCAGAAACAAGCCAGATGGGATTTATGTGGTAAACTTCCACCTACAGGGACCACACCCCTAGAGAGGAAAAAAAAAAACATCATTCATGGGTGGAGTTTGCTGTTGACTGCTGAGTCATGGGGGCAGTTCTTTCTAAGAGTCATTAGAATTGTCACTCTCCTGGGGAAAATATTAGTGTTGCCTAAATGGCATGACTGCCAAGGCTAATGTGGCTCTGGTTAAAACTTCCAACATGCTAAATGGCTGTCCAGGAAGACCTAGTCATTCCTTTATTGCTTTCTTGTGGCACTTACTTGGCAATAAACAGTAGCATTCTGGAGGAGGTCAGGGAAGACTGAGAAGTAGTTCAGGGGCAGTTAATGCTAAACCACTGGAAAGGAGGAGGGGGTGTTTGCTGTATACATAATGCAACATATGTACATGGTACCACACCTCTGAAAACAAATAAATCTTTTAAAAAAAGAAACAAACATTTAATTTTCAAAAATAGTCGGAGTAGAAGGTCAGAACCCGGACTAAGAAACATAAAAATTGCATGTTCTTTCTCTTAGGCAGATCCTAGCTTTCAGTGTTCGTATGTACACATGTGGATGGGGGTGAGTGTGTGAACAGGCTTTGCAAATAGAAAGGGGCAAGGAGATTGAAAAACAGAGGTGACAAAGGAGACAGGGAGGGCACCAGGACACAAGTCAAATGAAAGTGGGAAGGATGCCAGGAAGGTAGAGGTTCACGGAGGGTCTAGGGGCTTAGGAGAGAAGAGGACAAAAGGGAGTCAACAAAAACAAATTTTGTTTGAAAATTTACAGAATGAAAGATAACGCTAATTGAATTTTAAATAAATTGCAATAAATTAAATTTTAATAAAATGTTATTTTTTATATAAAAATTTAATTTGATTACTTAAAAGAACATGAACCTAAACCATGAAAAGAGGCTGTATGAAAAGGCAGCAGTCCTCGGGAATGAGTTCTTTGTTCCACATAAATTCACACTAAAAAACTTTTCAGATTTTGGAACCTGGAATACTGGTGGTACAAATTTGGAGACTCTCAGAACATAGATTGCCATGGGCACTGTGGGTTAGATGGGCTCATGTGGGAGAATGCAACAAGAGAAGGGTCTCACCTGAAGTGGCTGACGATGGCCTGCTCCTTCTAGAGTCAGAAATAGATACGAGAGAGAGAGAGAGAGAGAGAGAGAGAGAGAGAGAGAGAGAGAGA
>JADRCD010222982.1:0-16711 GCA_019843815.1 Montemys delectorum
TGTATCCACGTTTTCAGTACCCATGGCAGCCATAAGAGGGCACTATATCGCTGCAACTGGTATTACAGAAGGCTGTGAGCTGCCACGTGTGCTGGGAATAAAACTGGGTCCTCTGAAAGAAAGCCAGTGCTCATAATTGTGAGGCCATCACTCCAGCCCCTCGCCTCTATTTAATGTCAGTTCTACAGATCAAACTGAGCCCCTCAAGCTTGCATGGCAAGCACCCTACTTTCTGAGTCATCATCCTAGCCCTCTTAAGGTTAGTTTTAAATCAGAAAAAACAGAGGCCCAGGGTTGCCTTTCATGGGTGGCCTGATTTCCATAGTTGGTGTCCTGGAAGTAAAGCTTTCATCAGGAACTCATAGATAACTGATTTGGAAAGAGATCCCAAGAAAGAAGAATGAAGCAATGAGAATACAAAAAGGCTGTTCTCTCAACTGAGTGACTGGGGTCACAGGATCTTGGTTTTATGGGATCTCCTGAGAACATACAGTGGAGACCTCAGAACTCCAACCCTGCAGAAGGTAGGCCACAGTGATTTAGTACAAGAGTCCCATCAGTCAAATGTCCCTCATCTAGGTAGGCCTTAAGTGAGACAGAAACTGGACCTGAGGAGAACTGTCAGACTTTGAGGTTCAGAAGGGAAGAGTGTTCTGGGTTGAGAAGACCACAGTACAGCCAGGCATATGGAGGAAGGAAAAGAGGCGCATTGCTAAGGCCAGAGAAGAGCTTTGCTGGAACGGGAACTTAAATTTTGTACTGTGGGGTCTGGAAGCTGCATTCAGCAAGTGAGGCAACTCCACTTCTCTGCAGCTACATAGACCTTCACAATGGCAGCTCTGTGACAGAAGAGTGGGTCAGCCTGATGTGGGGGAGGGGGGTTTCCTGGCTAGGAAGGGACTGGGAAAACACCAAACATCTGCCTTTGAGCTAAGCACCTGCTCATCTCATAGAATGTCTTGGCAACTCTCCAAGAGATTCCTGTCCCTAGACCCATTTTACTTAATAGCATGCCCTCAGCTACACACTTAGGACATGTTCAACCCAGATTGATGTTGTCATTCCTCCAGCAAAGTCACTTCCCAACTGCCCTAGTGAACTTGACAGAGCCTAGAATCATCTGAGACCAAAGCTGCCTGCATTGCATTGGCCTGTAAGCACATCTCGATTATTCATTGATACAGAAAATCTCAGCCCACAATGGGCGGCACCATTCCCTAGGCTGGTGGTCCCGGGCTGTGTAAAAAAACTGGCTGAGCACAAGCCTGCTAGTGAGGAGGCAATAAGCAGTGTCACTCTATGGTTTATGCTTCAAGTTCTCCCTTGAGTTCCTGCCCTGACTCCCTTCCATGATGGACTGTGATCTGTAAGACGAAAGAAAACCCTTTACCCTGCTAAGTTGCTTTTGGTATTTGACACAGCAATCGAGTTGAACTAGAGCCCCACCCTCATGGGTAGAAAAGAAGTTATGAAGATCCCCCAGTTCTCAACTGCTTCTCCTCCTTCTGCACCCTATCCCTGTGATCCATTTTTATCAGGCAGAACTGTGTTACATGGGATTCCCATGCCTGAGGTATTGCTTGAGGTATTTGACTGACACAGCTGGGTGGGAGGTGGTTTTGGACTTTACTTGTAGCACACATGAGTCTATGTCTACTCAGACCTCCAGTCTAGGGCTTCAGCCACCTCATCCTGCCTGACCAACACTCCTACTTCCCTTGCCTGAGCAATACCAACCTGTCTTTCACCCGCATGTTTTAGCTACACTAACCTGCCCTCCAGACCACCTCAGGGACTTTGCACAAGCCTTTGCACTCTGCCTGGATCCTCCCTGGGATACCCTGACAAACATCACAGTAAACCATTGATCCTTGAATACATCTGTGGGCACCATGCCTGTCCATTCTCAGTTCCTCTTTCCCCCTAAGGTTCCCATCCCCTAACCCCCTGTGGACTGTGACAGGGAGAATTCTTCAGGGGCTAGGGACATGGCTCAGTCAGGAAAGTGTTGACTATCTCTCCATCCCACCGTGATCACCTTATCTTGGAAGGGCAGCTTTATTGTCTCTGGGGAGAGTCTCTCTCTGGCTCCAGAATCATCTTGATTGCACCAATACCGACAAATCCCTTCATAGTTCACAGGAAACCCTCAGGTGGAATCTCCACACCCTGAGGTGATGAGCTGTCATCAGCTCCACCTGACAAAAGCCCCATGAGAAACTTCTAGACCCTCTAGCAAAGTTGCAAGCAAGAGGATGCTACCTCTGGTGGAGGTCACTGTGACGTCCGACCTTGGCTGTGTGCTTCCAGGTCAATTAGTTCTGTGTGCACTGACTGGCATGAGTCCAGGTAAGATAGTGGGTGTCCACTGTCCTCTCTCTTCTGAGGTCACAGGTGAGAAGCTAGGTGAAGACAGATGTCACCTGTACCTAAGGGTGTGTCTGTTCCACCTCTCTTTCCCTTCTAATTAGCTGTTTTCAACATTTTGATTTTGGTTTGGTTTGTTTGGTTTGGTCTGGTTTGGTCTGGTTTGATCTGGTTTGGTCTGGTTTGGTCTGGTTTGGTCTGGTTTGTCAAAGCAGTCACATCCAGGAGGCTTCCTCCATTCCACCTCTGAAGCAACTGGGCCTAGGTCCTTTTCTGAACCAGTCAGAATTAGTATTAGTGTCCACTCTCAGAAAAGGACAAAGCAGCTATAGCTGTCTTCATGGCCATCATCATCACTGGTGAGCCTACTTGTTCAGAACAGAACAGAACTGACTGAAGCAACCTTGGCACCCAAACTGGGACCAGCAGCACGCTAATCTTTGTGGCCACTTAGTGTCTGCCTGTGAGGCTGCACATGAGCTCTGTGTGGACAAGTGCAGCAGTTGATTATTGATGTCTGCCATAGGTACAGGCAAGGAGGGTAGAGTACATTAGCAACATCATACTGCCAGAGGCTAACTCCGTGACACCTTCCCAATGTGTTATGCTAAAATTCATTATGAATTTCCTCTGAGGTAGATTTGAGGGATGTGTGGAATAAAAAAAAAAAGTGTGCTTTGTTCTTTGTGGAAGTTCGGGTTTTTGCTGAAAGCCCACACTTTGGAAGGTATCTGAATATAGTATTCTCCACCCAGAACATTCCCCAAAACTCCTGCCTACTTTCTCAGGCTCACTAATTAAGAAAATGACTTATAGGCTTGCCTTTTATGGAGGCCTTTTCTCAGTTGAGGGTCCCTCCTCTTGGATGACTTTAGCTTGTGGCGTAAAACTTGCCAGGACATCTTTCCTCTCCCCTTAACCCTAACAGTGCTATGAAACTCATAGAATCACACACACACACACACACACACACACACACACACACCTCTAGAAACAACACCCCTTCACAAGAAGAAACTGGAGCACTGGAGGATAAACAGATCAATGTCTTTTAAAACACTTTTTTTATTTTAATTTTTTTATTGTGTGTCTATATGTGGGTGTGTGCATGTGAATGCAGTGCTCAGAGAGGCCACAAGAGGGCAATAGATTCCATGGAGCTGGAGTTTCAGGTGGCTGTGAGCCAGGAAGTAAAGTTGAGGCACTCTTAAATGCTGAGCCATGTTTCCAGCCCAAGTTCCACCTTTAAGTGCTTTGGTACAGGATCCAACTCAGAATAGCAGGGGCTGGCAGGGGCCAGCCTTGTCCACGTCTTTGTGTTGCTTCATGGAGTCAAGGATCTAGCAGTGTATGCAGGAAGAAAAAGGGAGCCAAAGGCATCCAGCACCTGGGATAGATGAGGCCATAGGAAGCTGTCAGCCCAATGGTAGCCAGCTGGCAGCAGGTGAGCAGCTACCTCACCCATCAGCACCTTTGGAAGCAGGAAGTAGCTCTGAGCTTCTACCCCCTCATTGCCAGGGGCCCAGCCCCAGGAGGACCTGCTGACCAATGGAACCTTGAGTCCTCTCCGCCATGTGCTGGAGCCCCTCAGGAGAGAAGGTTCCCTGGGTTAATATCTTGTGCTAATGAGGGGTAGCCGGTGGGAAAGGTAAGGTCTACTTGATCTGGGTCTTGGAAGGAAGCCAGGATCTCTCTGGCCATTGATTCTCTTTCCAGGTTCGTGTGCTGTGTGGGGAGATTAAGATGTATAGTCTGCAAATGGGCTAACCTTTCCCAGGCTTTTAATGAGCCTTCCTATACTGTAGCTGTTTCTCTTTCTTGTGTGTGTGTGCATGCTCACACGTGTGTGCATACACTCCCTAATGAAGCCCATATGGAAACACATACCTGCCCCATTGTTAGTCTTCAAGTAGCCTTCATTATGGGAAAGACTTTTTTCCCTTCAAATTTAAATCTGTGGTTCACCTGCATGCATTTCTAGTGAGCTCAGAGAACAACCCAGGCTCCCTCACAGAACACGCTGAAAGATCACAGTCCCAGGAACTATGGGAGCCCCTGGTAAGCCAACGAGTTCCCAGAATTCCTAGTGCATCTCAGGCTTCCCTGTAGATAGACTAACATGAACGAACATATACAGACCCTAGGGAGAGAGGGAGACCTTCATCCACTGCATCCCTGGAACACTGGCCTCTAGAGAGAAAATTTTTGTCTCTAATAACATCAGTTTTCTCCCTGGTTCAAGATATGGAGGGGTGGGAGCAGATTCTGAAGTTCTCTAATCTATGACCCCTTTGCATGCCCCTTCTAATCCTCTATCAGGGTTGCCAGCAGAAGTTCCTACAGGCACTGCCACCTCGCCTCCATCCCAGGTTAGGGGACTGATAGGGCTGCTTTTGTGCCACAGTGATGAGAAGAGAGGGAGGGGGAGGAGCTCATCAAGATTAAGCCATGAAAGAAGCCAGCTGATGGAAAAGCCGTGGAAACCCTTCCCCACCTGGGCTAAATTCGAGAAAAGGGAAGCCTTCCACACGCCAAGAGACACAGGTGCAGAAGGTGCGTGCTGTGTGAGTGAGTTATGAAAGGCCGTGTGCCTGAGGGTCAGCACTACCTTCCCCAGCTCAGAAACCCACTTTGGCTTTCAGGGGTGCACTTCTCTCAGTGGACTGCCTGTTTCTGTTGTCTAACTGTGTGCCAGGGGCACAAGAACCTGACAACATCAGGAGGTGTCGCCCAGCATCACTGAAAAAAAAAAGTACTCTGACTGAAATTCCTAACCAAACAACTTTAAAAGGACAGATTTGACTCAGGGTTGTCAGGGGTTCAGCATTGTGGGACATGGAAGTGTTCACAGGAATGGGCGGCTGTGACCTCTCCATCACCACAGACAAGAAAGCAGGGGAGGGTGCAACCCTCAGAGCCTGCTCCTAGAGGCCTACTTCTTCCAGCCTGGTCTCCTAAAGGCTCCTTGTGATACCTTCAAAATAACACTGACAGCTAGGGACCAAAACCTGAAAACAGGGCCCTCCAGGGAACATTTCAGAGTCGAAGACTAACAAAGTTTCTCAGCATCTCAAGCCAATCTGAGAGACAGGAGCTTCGGGACTTGGTATCAAACAGTGAGCAGTTTCTGAGAAATGGAATTCTCTGGCCTAACTTGAGATCCAGGAGGAATCCAGAGAACTGGTGACCACCAGCAAGACAGCAATAATGGGAAGGCTGTGTGAGAGAAAAGTCAAAAAGGAAGCAGCCAAAGCTGTAATCAGAAGCAAAGTCCTAGTCCTTCAAGTAAAAGGTAGGAATAAAGAGCCAAGGAGCCATTAAGGAAGAAGGCAGCAAAATGCTAGAGAAGAGACCATGGATTCAAAGTTTTAACACCCAAAGGAGATGGAGGAAGCTCCAGGAAGAAAAAGGAGTATAACACTCATAATTCGGGGGGAAGTGAATGAGCCAAATTGTCCCCAAGACGGGAAAAATTCAATGGGTCCAAACCCTACGGAAAGATATGTGCTGGATCCAGAAGAGCAAAACTGCCATATTAATATTGTTCTCGCTGGTTCTATATGAAGCATGATGGGTCAGAAACAGGAGGAGGAAACAGGAGTCGTGGCAGAAAGATGAATAGGAGGCATGCACAGGAGTCAGGAAGGAGGGAGGAGGTGGAGGCAAAGGTACAGACACAACCTTTTTATGTCCTAGAATAAATGTAAAGAAATCAAATTGAAGTCAGGGTGCTTGTGCTAAATTCCTGTTGGTTGCCTCCTTTCTGTCTGTGTGATAACTCAGCGCTGCTTGTGCTGTGAGAAAATAAAAACCCTAAAGAGCCCAAGCTGGTTTCTAAGTAGACTGGAAAACCCTTTGAGAAAACCTTAGGTGACCGTCTAGCAGACTGCCCCTCAGTGAAGGGATCCTGATGTGGCCCTGCTTTGTAAACACATAGGAGGCGGGGCCCGGTTCTCTGTGGAGTCTCACAAGGAGTCAATCTGAAGGTAAGACAGAGGCTGGGGATGGAGCTCGAGATGTCCCTAGCAGAGAAGGGGAGGAAAGGGGAAGGGAAGGACTGAGCCTGGGACACAGGAACTGGCCCTGCCAGCTCCTTCACAGGGACTGTCCTGACTCCAGAAGTCTGGCCCAGCGAACACTTCTGACCACAAACCTGGGCTGTATTTTTATTTTTTAAGTTTTGTTCTTAAGACTATTTGCTTTTCTTTCATGTACATGGATGTTTTGCCTGCGTTTATGTCTGTGTACCGTGTGTGCCTGGTACCCAAGGAGGCCAGAAGAATGTGTCTGATCCCCTAGAACTGAAGTTAGGGATGACTGTGAGCCGTCCTGTGGGTGCTGGGAACCCAGCCTAGGACTTCTACAAGACCAGCTGGTGCTGTTACTGACTCAGGGGAGTCACGTCTACTCAATGTCCACCGTTTACAACCAGCCCTTGTTCCTTACTGAGACCGACCTGGAAGACTAAGCCAGAGGATATGTTCAATAAAAATAAAATCAAGCAATAAAACAGTCCATCCGTCAGGAGACCCATGCCATGAAATCACTTCCAGTGCAAAAATGGTGCACCATATGTGTCAGAGAACACCCGCATCCACAGAGAAATGTAAATGGAATGTTCTAGACCCAAGTACTCACAGCAGTGGGGTGGCTGAAGGAAATGGCTGTGGCTTGCCACTCCTTCTGTCTGGTACAGCATTTCCAGTGGCCATAACTCTGAAAGACTGAGAGCAGGCTCTGCCAGCTCACCTACAACAGCAGTCTGCCTTGTGCTGGTGGCCTCTTGTCTTATCTGTAAGACTTACTCAGACCTCATGACCACCCAGCATGTAGAAACCATCACCTCTGTTTTCCAGAAGAAGAAATGGAGGCACAGAGTGAAGGTTAAGCAATATGGCCAAGAGCCACCAAGCAAACAGTGGCCCAGCAAACAGTGGCCCAGTTGTTTGGAGCAAATGGTGGGCTTTTCTGGTCATAACCTTGAACTCCAGTACCTGCTGAATTCATTTGATTTAGTGTGAAATTTTCTACAGGCATGAATGAACACACAGATGTACACAGACAAACAGTCTCTCTCTCTCTCTCTCTCTCTCTCTCTCTCTCTCTCTCTCTCACACACACACACACACACACACACACACACACACACACACACACACTGGATGAACACACAGATGTACACAGACAGATAGTCACACACACACACACATACACGCACATGCACACGCGCGCGCGCACACACACATACACTGGATCTAAGTACAGTTGCTATTTCCACCTATGATGAACAGTTTAATTGGACCAAAGACCCCATCTCTAGCATGGTGACCCTATCATATTAAATACTCAGAGACCAATCTCAAATTCTCCCCTATGCCCTGGGAGCTGACCCCTGTGCTGTTGGATGAGGGCAGGGTAAGTGTCCCATTCATATTTTATAAGTTTGTTTAATGGAGCCTGATTTTTTTGGGTTATGTATTTTTAAAGACCACATGGCTTAGATTGATGGAGCTGCTACTTCTAACAAACCAGGGAGCTGGAGGCAGCCCAGCCCTTCTGGGGTCAAGAGGAACAACGGGAAGGAGACACAGATGGACGGAGCTACCTAAATGCCTACGAAGTGGGACTGGTACAATAAATTATGTCTGCCCCTCTCTATAATGGACTGACTCAGCCATTGAGGATGAGATACAGTGGTAGGTCCGGCTGGGCAAGGGGATTCATGATGTATGTACCTTAAGGGAGAAAGAGGCTCAGACTGAGTGAACAGAGGGCCTACAGGACAGAAGTGCATGTACTTGTGTGTGCATCAAAAAACTAAGGGTTTTAGACTTGGGAAACTAGATTTCACATCTTCATAAAGCATCAGAAGTGAATGAACTTGGGTTTTCATGACTCCTCTGAGCTCTGGCTGCCTCATCTGTCCTGTGAGGGGGCAAAGGGTCAGGCCAGTTGTGTGTGACACGATGCTACAGGGAAGGTGAAACACTTAAAAGGTGTGTCTGTGCCTGGGGAGGCAGCCTGGTGGTTAAGAGCCTGTAAAGGACTCAAGTTTGGTTCCCAGTAGGGAGCTCACAACTGCCTCTAACTCCAGCTTCTGAGGGCCCAAGAGTCTTTTCTGTCCTGCACTTGCACACACACACACACACACACACACACACACACACACACACACACACCGATGCATACACATGATTTAAAATAAATCTGTTTTTAAATACCCATGGGTGGGAATATACACCACAGAGAGAGTGCTTGTGGTGCATGCCCTGGAATCTATCCCCGCATCTTGGTGCTCAGAAAAGGTGCCTGAGAACATGTGACAATCTACCTTCACGATTCACATCCGTACGTACCTGAGGGTAGCCTTGAACTTCTGATCCTCTTGTCTCCATCTCACTAAGCTGGTGTGTACCACCACTTTCGGGCTATATGATACTGAGGACTGAACCTAGGGCTTCCTGTATGCTAGGCAAGCACTCTAGCACAGCAACTAGCCATATCCCCATTCCTGACTCCCATAGAATGCTATAAAGGAAGGGCTGCCCAAAGGAAGCACTGGATGCTGAGGTTTCTAACAGCCACAGGCCCTGAGAGTTAGTGAGAGACAGGCAGACAGACAGACAGACAGACAGACAGACACATACACACACACACACACACACACACACACACACACAGGGAGAGAGAGAGAGAGAGAGAGAGAGAGAGAGAGAGAGAGAGAAACAGAGAGAGAGAGAAACAGAGACAGAGACAGAGAAAGAGGCGGGGGAGAGAGGAAACAGTTGTCGTTCTCCAGGGTGAGTTAATGTTCCCAAGTCTCATAGGTGGGCCCCAGCATGGCCACTGCCAGGTTGTTATCACTCAGGGGTTGGCAGTGAGGTCCCCCTGAATCCAGCCCTGCATCCCCATGTCCTGTTTAACTGAAGTGATGAGCAGGTGAAGCCGGGTCTCTCAGGCACTTGAAGACGCAATGCAGGAGGCAGCTGCAAGCATCCCACACTGTGTGAGAGACAAATCCTCTGTCTCATCTCTCATGGGAATCCTTAACAGTGAGTAGAGATCAATCCCCTTCAGTACAGGTTGTAGCCAGGGCTCAGAGATGTCAAGGTATTTACTCAACAGCTCCCAGCTCCCAGCTCCCAGCTCCCAGCTCCCAGCTCCCAGCTCCCAGTTCCCAGCTCCCAGCAGGGCCAGAATTCAACCTCAGTGTGTCTGTCTGTGCAACCTTGTCTTCTGTGGATGAACAGTGTCCATAGGAGAAGCAAGTGAATCCTCCCACAGAAGGGCAAACCACACGGGCAGCTCCTGCTGCCTGAGTACCAGAGGATGCCCCACATCCTTACATGTTTGGGAGCCCCCTTCCTTGAAATCAGCTTAGAGAGGCCAGAGAGATGGCTCAGCAATTAAGAGCACTGAGTGCTCTTATGAAAGTCTTGAGTTCAAATCCCAGCAACCACATGGGGGCTCACTACCATCTGTAATGAGATCTGACGCCCTCTTCTGGTGTGTCTGAAGATAGCTACAGTGTACTCAGATATAATAATAAATAAATCTTTAAAAAAAAAAAGAAAGAAATCTGCTTGGAATTTGTGTGGAGGTCATTATGTATTTTGTAATAAAATGCTTCCAACAGTGTTACATCAGTTTTCTTAGTCAGAGCCTTTGGTATGCTCAATGGACTTTGGCCCTAAACATTTGACCCTGGGACCCCTTTTTAAAGAAGCTTGTCCTAGCACCAAACTTTCCTTGATAAATACTCACCCCAAACCCACAGTCTTTCCTGTTCACTGTTGTTTTAAACTGCCTTCTAAGTGTGAAAGCTTAACTATATTTAAAATTAAGGCTAAAGAAAGAAAAAGTTTCCCCCAAATCATCTTTTTACCTGCAGAAAACCCAAGAAGCCACATACACCTGCAGACAAGATGCCCTCTGGGATAACCTAAGACCCTGAGGGAGAGCAAGGTGCCTCGGAGGAGGATACAAGTGTTTGTCACAGGAGCCTGACAACCTGAGTTAGATTCCAAGACCCACATGGGAAACCATATGGGCTGTAGTTTTACACACACACACACACACACATGCACACGCGCGTGCACACACACACACACAGAGTAAATAAAATAAAAATTAGAAAAGTGACAGTCTAGCCTATGAAGCAAACCAATTTCTCTCAATGGAAAGATCTAAGAAGAACATGGGAACAACTAGATCCTCAGCGTTTACCTCTGTGTGTAATTGCCTTGTGTTCATTACAGTATAAAACTGTAGGCTCTTGGGGAAAATCTACTTTCCTCCATGGCATATGCTAGAAACTTCCAGAAGAATCGCTTTCTTACTGGCATATTCCCAAGGATAGCCTTTCTCGAGAACCGTGGACAAGGTTGTTAACCAGGGAGAGGGTAGGAATTAACTGCGGTTCCTCGCTTCCGGCCAAATCCTCCAGTTGGGAGCCACTTCCGTTGCACAGATGCCCCTGGCTAACTAGCCAATATGGTGTAGGTTTGCCCCGAATCTCAGGACAGAATCAGGGCCCCATAGTTTGCATAGTTTGGGCCTCTGTCCTCACAGAGCCGGGAAAGGAGAAGGCAAGAAAGGAGAATTATTGACTCCAGGAAAACACTCGATTGCAGCCTCATGAGTAAATGGGCCATTTATCCCCCAGTTGCTAACTGTTTGAAAAGGTGACCGTCCATCAATCCCGCTCCAGCCGCCCCCCTGATGAGCTGTTCTGCCAATGGGCTAATTTAGCTGATTACAGAGGAATCTGAGAGGAATGGGCCGCCAGAGCCTGGGTCCCCGCCAGCAGTGCATTAACTCTGGGTGTCTCCATCGCCCTCCACCTAGGCCGATAGGACCATCTGACTCCTGAAAACAGGTCCAGCAGATGAGCTTATCAGGTGAGAGGTGGAAAATCTCCCACCACAGGCCAGGCTCCGTCCCTCCGTCCTCAGTGTCCTTGCTGAGGGAGGGGGGACCTGGGATCCAGCACCAGGCTGTTCTAGACTCCCGGTGCCCAGGAAGAGGCCAGTTATGGAGCACGGTTGCTCTTACATTCTCCTCAGCGCACAGTCTAAGAAACCCCTCCAAAGAGTGGGACTAATGGCAGTGCCATAGGACAAGTGATCAACCTCTGTCGAGCTTTCTTCTCCCTACAAAGAGAATGACTTCAAATCTTTCCAAGGCCGGGAACAGTTTCAACTCTTTTCTATCTTGATACTAGGATGTTTTGTTTGTATTGTTTTGTTTTGTTTTGTTTTGCTTTCCCAACTAAATGTGCCCGGCTTACACCATCTACAGTGAGTCATTCACTAAATCTTTAGTGTGAATTAGTCCGCCAGCTTGCTCTAACAGTCAGGAAACAGAAGGGTGCAGTCAGAAGGCAGCAGCAGTTTAGCTGGAGGAGGAAGGGCTGGACAGTGTAGCTTTGGAGAGCACCTAGGGACACAGCAGGTTTTTGTGCAGGAGAAGGTGTAAGGAGGTGTGTTTCATGTGCCTAGTGTTACTCAGTTTCCACGACTGTGATAAAACGCAGGAGACCATCAACCTGATGAAAGCAAAGGTTTGGTTTTGTGCCCAATTCCAGAGACTGTTTGCCTTGCTTCAAGCCAGTGGTGGGGTGTATCATGGTGACAGAGAGAGCGGGTGGGCACATGTTGGGGGGCTCAGTGCAACCCCCATGTTTGTAAGCACTTGGAGGGAGAGGAGAGGTTAAGTCTCAATAGCCCCCCCTTCCAGGACACATCCCCCAGTGACATAACTTCCTCCCTCAAGACCCTACGGCCACCCCAATGGAGCCATACATTGGTCTCCAAGCAGATGGGCCTCAGGGGGGACAGTCAACATCATCAGGTACAGGGAATCCTGGGTCTTCCACCTCACCACCATTTAAAGGGATGCCAGGGAACCTCATGTAAGCTGCTATAAGGTGAGCTTGGGTGTGGCTCATGTCCTCTGAGGGCATTTGAAAGCTTCATGCTCCTGCTAGGGACATTTCCCCCATGGGACTTGTTTGTTTGTCTCCCTAACTTTAACCCCAAGCCTATTTGGACTGCAAAGCCTTTTGAGTGGCATCTGTCAAATATGACCTGGGCGAAAGGGGGAAGAATTCTGGGTTTCAGGCCCGGCTGGATCCAGGAGCTCCAGGAATGTTTCCTATAGTCAATCTCTCCTTTCCCAGACACCCGTACCTGCCCCAGCAGCTACCAGGAATAACAAACCCCCATTCTGCTAGTTTGGAAACTCAATAGAGCGAGGACAAGCCTCTCAGCTGTGGGACCTGTCCATGCTTGACGGGCACACTTTGGTCAGCATAGTGCCTCCTGTGGAGTCTCACCCCTCCCGCTGGCTGTCCACACACCTGTCCCTCCTTCACCAATCACTGAGCCTTGTGAAAACCGTGTGTGACCACGGAGCTGAGGCGAAAACTTCCCTTTGCTTCTCAGAGATCAGTCCTGGACAAAGCTAAGCAAGCCCCCTGACCCCTCATTCTTTTGCATTTACAGAACAACCCAGGGAAGTGAATGGAAATTGCTGGAATAGATGTTCACCTGGGCAGTCCTGTGTGACTTGGGGCTAGTGACTTACCCTCTCTGAGCCTGTTTTCTCATTCATAAAATAGGGTTAGGTAACTCAGACACTTAACACACTAATTGAGTGTCAAAAAAGTATCTTTGAGTGTTCAAAACTAGGCACATGGGTGTGTCTAGAATACAGTAGAAGAAATTATGAGAGATCGATACCAAGAAGAGGGCGTCTTCAAGATTAAGTAGGATGGTCAGAGCGACGCCCGCAGAGGTGAGCGGGTGTAGGGAAACGTGTCTCATCTTTCAGGTGGAACAGCCAGTGCAAAGGTCCTGAGGCAGCCATGTGACTAGTGCAGTCAAGCCCTGTAAGCAAGCCACCATAGCTGGAGAGAAGGGAGAGTCCCCTGCCCCTGTGTGGTCATAGAAGACTTGATCCAGAGCCTTGTGACACTGAGGCGGTGAAGACCCTCCTGCTGGAAATGTGCCAGTCAGCATTCTAACAGAGGCAGCCTCCGGCCAGCCCAGACCTCCCCTCCCCACCCTTCCCACAGACACCCACACCTCCACACTGCCACGAGCAATCTGCACTTTGAACCCATGCTGACAAAATGGCCCTGAACGCACAGGGTGCTCCCTGCCTTCGAAAGACTTTATCAGGCGTATACCACCATTGTCACCAAGGGGTCACCAGGTGGCACCCATTAGCAGGGCCTGACACTTGTCCTCCCCCACCCTGTGTCCTGCTCTTAGCTTCCTCCGGATAGAATGCCCTCCATCTGCCCCAGGCTGTGGCCGCACTGTCATAGCTCTGTGTCTAGACCAGGAAGGACTGTGACTCGGGTAAGAGACAGGCATTTGAGCCCCTGCTTCTGGATAGCATCAACACTAACTGCAGGCTTCTGAGTGTCCACAAAGCAGCCACCTGCCCCTTCCCTCCCCTCCGCTGCTGGATAGCCATGGCCTTCACTGGGAGCTACTGCAGCCCTGTGTCCCCAGAGAGGATTTCCTCATGCTTGGCCAAGGGTGAAACAGTTTGGAGATATCTCCCTTCACCTTTGAACTCACTGAATGGGCCTTTTGTGTTCTGGGTTCTGAAGCCACTGTGGAGTGGGGAGGGGAGTGGGGAAGGCTCTCTGTCACTACCATACTATTCAACAGCCCTCTTAGGGTGTTGTGTTTTTAAATTTCATATGGCTTGGCTCTTTCCAATGCCCAATGCTTCAGCTCCTGCCAGCCCCACTCCCCTGCCTCCAGCCAGGCTGAGAACAAGGGCACATGGTAGCCCCCCCCCCCAGCACATCACTGTGTTGGCTAATTTTATGTCACTTGACACAGGCTAAAGCCATTTGAGGAAAGGGAACCCTAATTGAGAAAATGCCTCCATAAGATCAGGCTATAGGCAAGCCTGTAGGGCATTTTCTTAATTAGTGATTGAGAGGGAGGGCCCCACCCACTGTGGGTGGAGCCACCCCTGGGCTGGTGGTCCTGGGTTCCATAAGAAATCAAGTTGAGCAAGCCATGAGGAGCAAGCCAGTAAGCAGCACCCCTCCACGGCCTCTGCATCAGCTCCTGCCTCCGGGTTCCTGTCCTGCTTGAGTTCCTGTCCTGACTTCCTTCCATGATGAACAGTGATGTGGAAGTGTGAGCTGAATAAACCCTGTCCTCCCCAAGTTGGTTTTGGTCCTGGTGTTTCATCGCAGCAGTAGCGATCCTAATACAGTCACCCTTGGCCTCCGGTCTATAAACCCACTGCCCCTCACACCTTGCCTACTGTATTGTGTCTCCATATATCGTCTCCATCACTAGATATGGTCTCTTCCTCTCCCTCATGTCTCCATCGCAAGTAAAGAGGTACATTCATTGCTTACTACTTACCTGTGGCTTGACTAGACATAGCAGGGGGAGGGGTTGTTTTTGTTTTTGTTTTGTTTTGTTTTGTTTATATGAGTACATTGTAGCTGTCTTCAGACACACCAGAAGAGGGCATCAGATCCCATCCCAGATGGTTGTGAGCCACCTTATGGTTGCTGGGAATTGAACTCAGGACCTCTAGAAAAGCAGTCAGTGCTCTTAACCGCTGAGCCATCTCTCCAGCCCCCAGACACAGCAGTTTAACAGTGGATCCTCTGTTGTCTTAATCATCTTGCTGTTACTATAGCAAGATACCTGAGGCCGGGTAATTTATAAAGAAATTCTTTGGCTCACAGGTCTATCTAAAGGTTGGCATCTACACCTTCATGGCATATGCATACATCCCCATGCTAGAGAGAGCAGTTCTGCCAATAAAGCCAGCCCTACAGTGATCCATGAACCCATAGATCCTCCATAGATTGAATTCATTCATGGTCCTTAACCTCACCGCACATCGAAACCTGTCCCCATCACATGAAGTCTGGGGGACACCTTCGTGTCATCTGAGCCTTGAGACAAAAGCAAAAAAGCAGCTTACACCAGGTTGGTTCAGCAAAACTCAGTTCAGAGTAGTTCACTCTACCTCTTACTGGCAATGCCCTTGAGCAACTCAACCTACTCAGTGGGATTTTCCCAGGCACCACACACAGCCACCTTAGCGAAGATTGAATAAGACATCCAGATGGGTATCTGTGGGATGTTGACAAACAGACATCAATATCTATGCATGCCCACCTTGCCAACACAACCAGGAATTCCTGCCTATTGGTACTGTGAACATCCCAACTACTGCAGGAACCATCTCATTCTCAGCCGGTCTTGCTGGGCTGAGAGCAAACTTCACTGCACCCCATAACCTTCAGCGTCAGCCTCCAGGTTCCCAGAGATACTGACTGGACAAGGTGTGAGCAGGATCCAGAAAGCTGTATTCCTATCAGCCCCCACAGTCCTTGGGTCCCCAGTGCACAGTAAACCCTGACACAGGGTGCCCCATACTTTGTCCCACACACACACACACACACACACACACACACACACACACACACACACTTTCTCAGCTCATCCTTTTCCACTGGCAGCCATCTAAAAGCTCGGCCTCAGGCACAGTAATGAGCAGTATTCACATTGCTCCTGCAATGCTCGGGATCCAGCCAAGGCTTTTAAGTGAATACTTGGTAATAGAACAATCAAGTTAAAAGATCAGCGTGACACAGGACATGAGTGAGGGAAGTATCGTGGCCAATTGATTTGGATTTCATTTATGGGTTTTTGAAATGAATTTCATCTTCCAAGGCTGCTTATAAATCTCTGCCTCTCCTGGAGATTAATAAGGGAAACGGGCTTGATTAAGAATGCAGAACTCAGGGTCTGTTGAAGATTTATAGACCCAGAGGGCCAGCCACAGGGATCCCGAGATATCCCACCTGCTAGCCATCACTTAGGAGGATTGCTCCTCCCGCTGCTTAAAGAGTAGATTCTGGGACATACACTTTCCTGGGTATCCTTAAGCAGTGCTGGAATCAGTCGGCAGCATTTGTAGATTTTTTCCCCCAGCCTCTGGGCAGGCAGAGACTTTAATTTGAAAGTCTCTCGTCATCCCCTAAAAAAGCAGAGCAAAGCTAAAGTTAGATCGAGATGATACAATATGGTACTGGGAAGGTAGCTTAACAGGTAAGAGTGCTTGCTGAGCTAGCATGGGGACCTGAGTTCAAACCCCCAGCACCCATGTAAAAGCCAGGTACAGCCCCATGTGCCTGTAACTCCAGGCCTGAGTAAAAATGGAGACAGGGGGATGGTTGGGACTTACTGACGACTACCCTAGCTCCAGGTTCAGAAAGAGACCTTATCTCAAGGGAATAAGGTAATATATGTGCACACACACACACACACACACACACACACACACA